>JAODPA010032534.1:0-12397 GCA_025585075.1 Nepenthes mirabilis | reverse complement strand
ATAAAGTCCTGCTTCTTTTTGAGAAAAGCAAAAGCCCCCAGCCTATGACACAGAGCGGCTACTCCTTGGGACGAGCAAATGGGAAGGCGATCGTCCCCTCCTCATTAGAACTCATTCCGTCTCCTTTATAGATGACCACATGGCTACGAAAAATTAGTCACTCAACTGTTTTTGATTTTTGGCTGCATTAAAATGTAGTCCAAAGGGTTTCTTATACTCGTTGTTATACAAGGCTTTTGGTCCATAAATACATATCATATATTATTGAGACCAAATTTGTGATAGTGGATAACCTAATAACAATCAAAATATGAATGATGTGAGAAACTTCCGTGAATACTGAAACTTTCATTGTGAATCGCACACTAACTTGAGGGCTTCCCTTCTGGGACGTATGCCAATTTGGGGGATTCCATTATAGAAAAGATTGCCATCTGGGGAGATCCCCTGCATCGCGCCCAGCCAGGGTAGATGACCATTGTGCGTGAAGAGGGCTCGTGGGCCATCCCTGGCTTGGGTCGCTTCTGGCTTGGGACACGTCCGGCCGCTTGAGGGCTACCTCCAGTCAATTGGGGCGCTGACTGTCCTTCGAGCTTTGGGCTACGATTACTTCTGGGTCAATTGCTGCTTTGGGCTGGGCCGCTTTAGCTTCCTCCATCATTAGCCCCCCATACCGATTGCATGAATCTTCGACCTCCGGCATGTTTATAATGGGACGTGATGGGCCATGCTGTCTTCTAAGGCTTGACCCAAATTCCTTTTTCACTATTCTCGGCATAATTCCTCTATTCATCGATTCTCTGCAGATTCGCCTAGTTGGTTGTTTTAGCATTCTGGTTGCTTCCCCGCACGCTATAAATTGGGAGCCTTCGACATTTCTCTGCATCAACTTCCTTGTCAAGTGGCAAAATGGTGTAGGGGCTTGACATTGTCGAGAAGCATGCTGCTCTATCTTCAGGCTCTGAGCTTAGGCGGTTCACACTCTCTGGTATTGCCATCTCGGATCTCTGTGTTTGGGTTGCTTTGGTCGCTCCTTTTTGTGTAGATGGTCGCTTTGGTTGCTCCTTTTCGTGTAGGTGGCCACTTTGGTCGCCCCTTTTCACGTAGGTGGCTACCTTAGCCACCATCTGTCCACCTTGCTAGTGCCTCCTTTTTTGATTGCGACTGGTCCCATCTTTTGTTCCAGTCACTTAAGGGTAGCAGCCTCTTCTTATGATAGGCCTTTACTTCATCTTGGTGTGCAGCTCTTCCTCTCAAGAGGGCCTTTGAGGTCGGGCTGCCTTCTTATGTACTCTCTTCCCCCTTTCCGTTACTGTTGCCTCATTGTACATTGGCCGCTAAAGGCTGTGTAACTTGTAAGGAGAAGATTAATGAGAAAACTTGTAACTGTTTATGCAAACAATTCTCCCATCGCCTTTATTGTCTTTCGTTGCTGTTCACATCTTATTATTTACGTTGTTATTACAATTATTATTTTGTACTGCTTCGTTGACCAGACTGCTTGAATCAGGAGAGAGAGTGAAACCTGGATAGCTGTTGATTGGCTTTGTTGACCTGCTAGAATTCAAAAAATAAATGGAGTGGCCATGACGTATTGTTTGATTCCCCTGCCGGCTAGGCACTCGATGAGTTGTTGAGCTGCTTGGGGACTCAAACTTCTCCATCATTTCACGCCACACATTGTTATAGAAGTCGGTTGTAATCCCGGCAATAAGTGCGACAAGAAATTTTGCTTGACCTTGTTTTCTCACGGTTCGACACATGTCTGTTACAAATGTCGTGTCTTTTCAAGGTGCTGCTTCATTGTGGCGGTGAGGAACGTTATAAAGTTTGAGGGGCCGGTTCAAAGTTTCTCCTCCTTTTCTTACTTCTCTTCGACTATTGCTCCGCTGCCCCTTAATCTTCTTGCTTCCATGGTGCCTACTATAAATGCGACTTGCTCCGTTCTTAGTCCCAGTGATATTAGAGCCCTATATGTGTAGTACAACATACAGCGTTCCATCATGTTCGTTGTTGCGAGAAAACACGATAGGGCCTGTTCACCACCGGAGGGACACATTGTTGTTTATGAAGCTCACTTGGAAAGTGGGCTTCATCTTCCTGTCCCTGATGAGCTACTCCACATCTTCCGGGCCCTAAGCATCCTCATCGCAAGGCTTCTTGCGAACGCTGTGTGTTACATGTGCTCGCTCTGCATTTTCTTTCGCCACCATTCGAGAATGCTAATGGTGGAGGCAGTAAGGGTCATCTTTCGGTTCACTGAAAGCAAGGACTGGATCTCGCTCACCCCAGATAGTTGCGCATCAGCAACGTGATCTACGAGTCCGTTAAGAGCTGAAAAGACAGGTTCTTCTATATGAAAGTTTTTGACGACTACCCCATACCTAAGGATTGGGGTAATGCGCTTGATTACAAGGTGGCCTGCAGCAGCAGAGGTGAAAGCGGTTGAGCCTCTATTGGAGTTGGTCTAGGCACATCCGGATAAGTTCAGGAGGGACCACCTTGTGTCCTGTAAGGAAGTTAGGCAAGTATGTTGGGGGCCGCACTCACCAGTACAGAAGGCCAAGGCTCTGCCCTCGGTGCCTTCCCAACGTAAGGGAAAAGTTGGAGCCCTCATTATTAGTGATCCTTCTAGCAGCCCAACCTAACCTAAAAGGAAAGCTGGGACTCTAGGCTTGGGGGATTCTTCCGACAGCCCTTCCCAGAAGCGGGTTGCACCGGCCCCGCTTCCCTCTTCTTCCTCCACTGCTTCTGATTTTTGCATGGCTGGGAGATTGGCGGGCATCGGCGAGCAATCTTGGACTAAGACTCCCCTTATTCTCTTAGATTTCGGTGATATTGGAGTCTTCGTCGGGGAGCCAATTGTTGAGCCGCCTGCGGCACTGGTCGGGCTAGTGGAGGGAGTGTGAGCTAAACCAATCACCAGAGGGCTTATAGAGCAGTCGGTTGAGCCGCTGGCAAAACAGACCGCCAGAGGGAAGGCAGAGTTGGTGGTGGCAACACCGCTGGTGGATGCCAGAGAGATCACTTTCTCTGTCGCCTTGTCACCTGCGGCGACAGATATTTTGGACGTCGCCTCCGTGGAGCTTCATGTGGAGGAGTGCGGCCAAGACAGAGTTAGCCCTTATGGCTACCACACTTAGCCTTCTGGCTGGCTTGTCAGAGGGCCTCTTGCATCAAAGCCCCTAGGTGCCAGGTCTGACAGGGAAGAAGAAGCGCAAGTTCATCACAGTTTTCATTCGTAGGAGACTTACTCTTTTCTTTTCTTATTCCACCGATGTAGTTTAACTTTTCTTCTTTTTTGGGCATGCAGGAACAGAAAATTGTTGGTGTTGTACTGAAGGGCCTGCGCCAAAGAGCCGAAATGATTGACGAGCGGGAGGAGAAAATTTTCGGCTAAGGGAGCTATTGAGCCAATCTAGTGCTCAGGCTCAGTAGGATTGAGAGGAGAATGTTGCCCTCAAGTTGGACCTATTCAAGCTGAAAGAGCAGTTGGGAAGGCTGGAGGCTCGGGCCATCAAAGCTGAGAAGCTAGCGGATGAACTTCGAATGAAGAACATCACGCTTAAAACGAGATGACCACCCATCTATGCCCAAAGGAGATGAGCCAAGTGCTGAAGGCCAGGCTCTGGGAAGGTATCCACATTTGTAGATGGATTGTCATGGTGGCGGCTCCTAATTTTCTAGTAGGCATCCTCGACCCCATGAATTGCGGAATTCTGGGGTGCGATGACCTGGTGGTCTTCTCCCAAGACGGAGGGGAGCCTTCATCGTGTCCTTCTTGAAGCCCCTTGCTTAGTTTGGATATCGTTGTATTTTTTACATTTTGTTTCTGCTCCCCCATATTGGCTGTTTGTATAAAACACTCAATTAATGAAAGGGAATTCATTTTATAATTATGTTAATTGTTCTGATTATGCATCGTTCTGTTTTCCACATTGGCCGGCTGGCCTGACCCGCTTAGTTTCAGATCTAGGACTCATGTTGCATTGGGGTCGTTGTTCGGTGGTGTCGGTCGCCACTTTGTTTTGATCGTTGCATCCTGGCGGCGTGCATCTTCAATGACGCGACGTGATGTCTGTTATTATGGAGTTGCAAGCAGGTTTAATCAAGTAAACGCACGTGTCACCTTGTGCCAAAGGGACGTGACCCTGCAAACTCTACAGCGATGTTGTTTTTGGCGGGAGTCACTTATTTTAGGGTAGTGTCTCCTACGATTCGAATCACCACCTAATCCCGTAGTTCCTTTGCTCTAACCATGGTTGACGAAGACATGATTAACATCCTGCCTTGCTTAGTTTTGGACAGGAGGCATCGTCTTCTCCTTCGCCTGAAGCCTCCTCCAGAGAGGGGAGTAGTGATGAGAGGATGCGGATTGGGAATGGCGATGAAGACTCCGCCGTCGCGGTTTCCGTCAAGGAGTGGAGCCAACTAGGCCTTCCATGACTCGATCCTCAGGGTGCCTTGAGGGCAACTCCATTCCCTGAGTCCATTGGTCCCTCTCGTCAAGTATGTTTATTGCGTAACAGTGCGGGTAGATGTTAGCAGTTTTCATTCACTGACTCCTTTTTCACTTGTCAGCCTATGAGGAAGCCTCACGGGTTAGACGAGTTCTTGTCTTTGCAGGGAGATGAGACTGCCCGTATGATGTGGGCTCAGGCCGATCTAGTGGCTGAGGAGATAGAGCGGTGCGTTAACTTTGTAGTTGGGGACGCATTATAGAGTCAGGCACTAGCCAACAACCTTGACCAGGCCTTGTCAGAGTCTGATGCCAGGCTGCAGGAAGTCTCTGGCGCACATGCGCGGGCCATGGAGAGGATTGAGGCACTTGAAGGTGAGCTACAGACAAGGCTCCGCCCTGAGGAGGTGGGTCCCGCCTTAGAGGAGCGGTTCCAGGTGGGTATTCACTTCAGCAGGAGGATCATCTCTCTAGCAGACTCCCATTTTCCTATCAGCTTCTTGGATTCGAGGAACACCGGTGCTCCTTGCCGATCAAAATTAATCGGATATTTGGTCGGTCGTGGTTGGGGGCCTATTCCACGTCCCCCAAAGCATCCTCCATCTCTAGGTAGTTATCAGGACGAGTCGTAGGTCTAGATGATTTCTTGTACACACGAGGCCTTTGAATGCTCCCAAAAGCATGTCTATATCGCTTGGTGCTGTGAGAGGCTTTGTATACTTTTGTGAATATAAAATGGCTGTATATTATTTATCTCTTTTGGTTTGATAGTGCGTTTGTTTTGCATGGTGGTGCCTAGATCGTGATTCTGAGTGTTTCGCCCACTGTTGGAGTGTTTGGTGTTCTCTCACGCTTTGCTCCGATTTATTGACCATTGTAAACTGACGGTGCTATCTCCTGTGGGATGGGGTCATCGCACGAGTGTCATGAAAGACCCTAAGGTTTCATGTTTGTCCGCGAGCAAGCTGCTTGGTATGGGACCAACATTTAATTCAACCACTAATAAGCCACTCGGTATGGGACTAAGGTTTAATCTGACGACTAATGGGCCGCTCGATATGGAACCAAGGTTTAGTTCGACCACTTATGGGTCGTTTGCTATGAGATTGAGGTTTAGTTCGATTGCTTATAGGCTACTTGATGTGAGACTGAGGTTTAGTTCGACCGTTTATGGGCCACTCGAAACAGGATTGAGGTTTTGTTTGACCGCTTATGAGCAGCTTGGTATAGGACTAAGATTTAATTCGACCGTTTATGGGTTGTTCGGCATGGGACCAAGGTTTATTTTTACCACTTATAGGCCACTCGGAATTAGACCGAGGTTTAATTACAGGCGAGCAAAAACCTGTCTGATTTTGGGGCAATCTAGTTCATTTGATTCCATGCAACTTCATGCAAGCTATCATATGAGAAAGAAAAAGAATTGAAACATAGATCATGTAGAAAGAAGAATTATTTTATTAATTATGGTACAATTATCACATGCAAACTTTAAAGCACATACATAACCTACCCGGACCTGGCGCAAACCTCATTGGAAATATAGTTTCAGGTGGACGGCATTCCACGTCCTTGGGACCAGCTTGCCATTCTCGATTCAAAACTTGTATGTTTTGTTCCGCAAAACGGTTCAGATAAGGAACAGGCCTTCCCAATTCGGGTAAAGTTTATAACTGTTGGCTATTTTGCCCGTGGCCTCTATGCTTCGTAAAACTAGGTCTCCCACTTCGAATTATCACACTTTTACCTTTTGTTGTAGTAGCGAGCAATTTGCTATTGGTAGGCGGCCGTGTGCATTCTGGCTGCATCCTGTGCTTCCTCCATCAAGTCTAGGTGTTCCCTAAGCCGCAGGGAGTTGTCTTGTAGGTCGAAGGCCTCGACCCGTAAACTTGGGAGCCCAATCTCAACCGAAAATACAACCTCAATTTGGTAACACAAACTGAAAGGCGACTCTCACGTCGGCTCTTTGGGAGTTGTCCAGTACGACCACAACACGAAGGGCTGCTCGTCTACCGAGAGCTCCCTATGTTTTTCAGCTTGGTCTTCAATCTGTGCAGTAGTGTCTTGTTAATGCCTCCATTTGCCCGTTCTCTTATAGATATGCTACTGAAGTGTAAACCAATCTAATGCCCAAATTGGTGTAATACTTGGTAAACCTCCTGCCAATGAATTGGGTTACGTTATTGGTCATGATAACCTCAGAAATCCCAAACCTGCAGATTATGTTTTACCGGACGAATTCTGTGCCATTCTGCTCCATTGTTTGGGCTAGCAAGGCGGCCTTGACACACTTTGTGAAGTAGTTGATGCCCACTATGGAGAACTTTCTCTGCTCGGACGCGATGAGAAACGGGCCGAGAATGTCGAGCCCCCATTGTGCGAATGGCCAGGGTGCCTAAAGCTCTCTCAACTCCGTGGGCGATTGATGGTGGAGGTTGCCATAGATTTGACAATTTTTGCACCTCTTTACAAAATCTATGGCATCCTTCTTCATGGTCAGCCAGTAGTATCCCTGGCGCATCACCTTGAAGGGCACGTTGTTACCGTCAATGTGAGACCCACAAATTTCGAGATGAACCTCCCCCAGTGTGTCGTCAACCTCCTCCAGCGTTCCGTCCACAATGGTATACCGACCGGACGTCTTCTTTACATGCTTAGCCTCATCTGGGTTCTCAGGAAGGGATCCATCTGTGAGATATATCAAGTAGGGTGACATCCAGTTCTCACTGTCGGTGACCTGCATCGCCTCTTGCTCATCTGCGTTGGGAGTGTTTAGGATTTTTCGCATGTCCCTTGAGTATTATTCCAAATTTTCTGCCGCCGTCGCCCTTGCAAGCTAGTCAGCCTTCCCATTCTCGGCCCTTGGGAAGTGAACCAGGTTGAACTTGTCGAACCTTTGGATCGCACTTTTTGCCTTAGCCAAGTACTTGGCCAGCAGAGTGTTGGACGCCTCGAAACTTTCGTGGATCTGGTTGACGAGTAGCTCTGAATCAGTGTAGGCAGTCAAGTGTCTAGCTGAGCATTCCTTAGCGGGATGCAATTCTGCAAGCAGGGCTTCGTATTCAGCCACATTGTTGGTTGCCAGGAAACCAAGCTTCAATGAGTATTTTATTTCGAACCCGTTGGGGGTCCTTATAACCACTCTGGCCCTGCTGCCAAATTTGTCAACGAGCCATTTACATGAAGGACCCAGTCTAGTGCTTCAGCATTGTGGTCGGCATCGCTGGCGTAGTCCACATCGGGTATTGGGGTCATGGCCTCGATAATAAAGTCAGCCAGTGCCTACCCCTTGATGGCCGGTCATGGTTTGAATTAAATGTCAAACCCTCCCAATTCAATGGCCTACTAAACCATCCGTCCTAAAACATTGGGCTTTTACAGGATACCATTTAATGGCTGGTCAGTCTGGACGATTATACGGTGAGATTGGAAGTAGGGCCGCAATTTTCTCACAGAGAAAATGAGTGCCAACGCAATCTTCTTGGCTTAGGGATAACGTGTCTCGGCGTCAACCAACGTTTTACTGACGTAGTAAACCGACCGCTGTGCATTAGGCTCCTCACGTATCAAGATGGAGCTTAGTGCCGCCTCTAAAACAACCAAGTATAGGTATAACTCCTCGCTCTCTCTTCGTGACATCAAGAGAGGTGGGCTGGCCAGGTGTTTCTTTAGTTCATCGAAGGTGGCCTAACATTCTATTGTCCATTGGAATCCATTTGCCTTCGTCCCCTTAAGGCCTTGAAGAATGGAAGTTATTTATCATCGGCCTTGCCCAGAAAGCAAGAGAGGGTTGTCAGTCTTCCGATCAGCCTTTGGACATCCTTCATATTTCGTGACGGGGTTACGTCCATGAGAGTTTTGATCTTCTCTATGTTTGCCTCAATTTCTCATTGAGAGACGATAAAATCCAAAAATCTTCTAGATGATACTCAGAAAACACACTTAGTGGGGTTGAACTTCATTTGGTGCACCTGGAGTACGTCAAAGGTTTCGGCGAGATCAAGAATATGATCGCCGGTGGTTTTACTTTTGACGAGCATGTCATCTACATACATCTTCATATTTCATCCGATCTGCTTCTCGAATATTTTGTTCACGAGCCTTTGGTATGTGGCACCTGCATCTTTAGTTCGAAGGGCATGAACTTGCAGCAGTAAATCCCCGGTTGGTCATGAAGGAAATGTACTCCTTGTCTTCTGGGCTAGTCCGGATCTAATTGTAGCCTGAATAGGCATCCATAAAACTTAATAGTTTATGCACAGAAGTGAAGTCCACTAGTAGGTCGATCCTTGATAACGGAAAGCTATCCTTTGGGCAGGCCTTATTGATATCGGTAAAGTCGACGCACATTTGCCACTTTTTGTTACTCTTCTTAATGAGGATAATGTTTGAGAGTCAGTCCAAGTACTGCACCTCCCTTATGAATCCAGCGTCCAGTTGCTTTTTGACTTCGTCCTGGATTGCTATCAGTTTATCAACGGAATGGTTCATCTACTTTTGCCTGATAGGCTTACGGTCGGGATCGAGACTTAATTTGTGTACCATTACTCCGGCTAAGATTCCAAGCATATCAGCGAGTGTTCATTCGAAAACATTTGCATTATGCCTTAAGAAGCTGGATAGCTGATCAAGCAGGGGTCCGGCAAGCGAGCCTCCTATTTGCATGCATTTATCCAGGCTATCTAGATTCAAAGGTACGTGGTTGGTGACCTTACCGGACTGTGCCTGCCGCAGAGTTGTTTCCTCTTGATGGTCCAGGTCATATGCCAGCTGGTCAACATCATTTTGGGCGACTTGGGACAAGTAGTATGTTTGACCGGTTAATTGGTCGCCTAATATTTTGACAATGTCGCACGCTATCGAAAATTTCATTTTCAAATTGGGTATCGACATTATGGATCCAAATGCTGCCAAGTATGGTTGGCCGAGTATGGCATTGTATGCAGAAGGCAGGTCGACAACTAAGAAGGTGCGCATGCGGCTCACTATCCTAGGGTACGTACCCATAGTGACCTCTAACCGTATTGTCCATTGGACGGCCACTGACTCATTGTCCAATCCTTATCATGGTCCTTCTATCGGTTTTAGTTGACTCTTTTTTAGTCCTAATTTGAAATAAGTATCAAAGTAAAGCAAAATCTCAAGAACTTTCATTATCAATAAATATTCGTTTCAATTGGTAGTTTAAGGTACCGTTTAAAACTAGTGCGGACACAACCAGGGAGTCAGTATCGGGGGAGATTACATGTATCATATCATTTTCACTAAAACTAATGATATCATCCCCCACCTTCTGCTTCCTGTGCCCGATCGTGTTCTCTTGGTGATCCACGTGGTGAGCCTTGGGCTGCCTAGTGGTCACTATGTTGACCACCCCAGCTGTGACTCGATTCCTCGGCTGCTACTACTTGGGCCAATCCTTGCTTAAGGGATCAAAATTCTATCCTGAGTTTCTCAGCAACTTGGTGAGGTGGCCCCAGCAGATCAACTCCTCGATCTCTCTTTGTAGAGTCTGATAGTCTTCCATGCTATGGTTCAGAGATCAATGGAAATCACAATACTTCGTCGACTCTCCTCCCTCCAGGTTCTTCATTGGCTTTGGTCACTTGACAAACTTCTCCTCTCGAATCTACATGAGGACGTTCACCCATGAGTCATTTAACAGAGTCAGGTTAATGGGCCTGAACTCCCGGCGCACAGACGGCTCGGTTCTAGGCTGCTTTCTTCAGGGTTGTCATGGCCCCAATTCTTCCTCTTTCCGTCCACCGACATGGAGTGAGAACGGTCAGCTCTTTTCAAGTGTTTCACCTCATTGGCCTCCTCTGCAGCTATGTAAGCTCTAACAATGGACTCGGCCTCCCGGAAGGTTTGCTGGTTCTTGAAGTTCAAGTGCTTAAAAAAGGCACCTAGTCCTAGAGGAAAAATGAAACTGCTCAATTTCACCTCGTCGGTGAGTTTAGGTATCTTCCTGGTCTCGGCGGTGAAACACCCCAAGAACTTTCTCAAATTCTCGCCTGGCTTCTATTTGACGTGGGTGAGGTGCCACGGCTGCTTTTCTTCGCAGCAGCTAGAAGCATATTAAGCCAGGAAGTTATCAGTAAGATCTGGGAAACTCCAGATAGAATTTGCGGGAAGACGATAAAATCAAATCCTGGCGTCTCCCTTCAGAGTGAGGGGGAAGTACTAGCACATAGAAGCTTTCTCTCAACCCTAGAAGTTGAGTAAAATATGAAAGTGATTAAGGTGATCCATTTGATCAGTGCTTCCATCATAAGGTTCTAGGCTGACATTTTAAATTTTGGCGGAAGTGGTTGGGTTCGGATCTCCATGGTGATAGGAGATCTCTTCAAATCGGTTGAGTGTTCGCTAGCTTCCCCTTTGAACACGGTTTAAGATTTTTTGGACCTTCTCCTCCACCCGTGAGGAGGCTGTGAACCTCTTTGCATTGAAGTAGGTCCTCAACTCTAAAAGTCCCACGGTGTGGTACCGTACCGGCCGGCTGCTACCATTTGTTGGTCAGGTTATGCGAGAGGCCCCTTCTTGAACCGACGACCTCTACTCGTCCCAAGAATAGTGAGGGCTCCTTCTCTTCGGGCTTTCTTTTGGAGTTCCATGGCGCAACCATCCTTCCAACTTGGTACAACTTTTACTGTTTGAGGACATCAAGGCAATGGAGCTACCCAGATGGGCGACCTTCTTGGCCGACTTCTTCTTTCTCAGGCCTCCCCGCCTAAAGGCCAGCGTGTAGACTGAAGAAGAGTGAGCCCCTGCCTCTGTTTGCCCTGGTGCATGCAGAACACCTAGAACATCTGGGATATTTTGTTCATTTGTTCCATCATCGTGAGAATGATCGGAGCCGGCCAATCCTCTATCCACCTACCAGCGGAGTGGTCGTTGTAGGGAGAGGTGACCTCTTTGGCCGGAATGCCCACTTGCACTCTTGTATTTACCATATTCGTTGATGAGTTGGATGTAGATGAGATTGTGGTTAGGCCTTTTGTTCGGCTTCTCATAGACGGTGCCAATAATGCGTCTACGATCCTGATCTAGGACGGATCTGGGTTCAGCTGCTTCGCTGACAGGTGCTAAAGTCAGGTCTGGTCTTCGTTTTGTGCGCTTGGGATCCTACACATCACAACAGAAGACGAGAAAATTAGAAAAAAATGACAAAACTCATTCCCTAATTTATCCTCCGACATTCAAGTCAATAACTTGCCTTTCAAGATGATGAAGGTAAAAACAAAGTATGCAAGAATGGATGCTAAGAAGGGGTTTGTGAGTATATTTCGGAAGTGTACTCGTTATAGAGTGGCTTAAGTCGAAGTGTTCTCCTAGAGATCGGCTTTAATGACCACCGGATTTGTTGGGAACGAACGATGGGAAGGAGATTAGTAATGGGGGGTATGCAAGTCAGATTGTTTGGGATAGTTTGAGTATTCAAGAGAACATGCATTTGGAGTGCGTCCCCAGGTTTTTTTGTTACCGTCGGGTTTTGCCATCTTCCTTGGTTGATAAGGCGGGCTGCCAACCATCAGATGAGATATTTTTCATCTATCGTGAGGATGCAAGCAGTATTCGATGTTGCAACGGTCAGGAAGAAGGATTTCTTTCCATGCGAAGATGTCGCATACCGTGAATGCTGAAACTTTCATTGTAATTCCTACGCTGACTTGAGGGCTTCCCTTTTGAGATGTGCGCCAATTTGGGGGATTTCATTACAGAGAAAATTGCCATCTGGGAAGATCCCCCGCATCGCTCCCAATTAGGGAAAATGACCGTTGTACATGGGGAGGGCTCGTGGGTCGTCCTTAGCTTGGGCAGCTTCTGGCTTGGGCTGTATCCGGCCGCTTGAGCGCTGCCTTCGGTTAATTGGAGCGTTGACTGTCCTTTAAGCTATTGGGCCGTGATTATCTCTGGGCCGGTTGCTGCTTTAGGCTG
>JAODPA010032523.1:0-12399 GCA_025585075.1 Nepenthes mirabilis | reverse complement strand
GTCCTCGTCCATCTGTTCCATGGAGTCCGCGGACATACCACTCGGGAGTGACCCCAACATAATCCATAAAATCACACTATGAATTTTTTTGTTATAAAAATTCTTACTACACAAGCCTTTGGAGAGCCGAAAATAGAGCAAGAAAATGACGACTCATTGTTTTCTTTCTGTTTTCTCTTTTGTGCTCATTATCTCTCACGCTGCTCTCATTTATTATACAATTCAGCACACACACTTATATATATATATATATACACACACACATATGCTCCAGGCGACCACCTACTTCTGCAAGGTGGTGGCATGCATAGGAAATCCTGCGACCAACTTTGTAAGACGTCTTTCTACCTAGAGTAGTTGACCTGCTCTGTAAAATAGCTAACAGTTTTGAAAGTCAACTTCTTTTTCTATAAAGTTTATTATTTGTGCAGACTTTATAGGTCACCTTTTCTAGACAGGTTATTTTTTGGCCAACAGCAATTGACTTTCCTTATGTCTTTATCATTCTAGCAGGTTTTAAACTCTTCGGCCTTGTGAAGTTCTTCAGAAAGTTCCACTCTGGATTTTTCACCCAGGAAATTTTCATTTTGACCAAGTGTAACTACTCCAACATTTTATCCATTCCGGCCAAGTGAAACCATCCCGGCCTTTCTTCATTCCAACCAATTGAAACCACTTCGGCCTTTCTTCTATTCCGGCTGAATGAAACCACTCTGACCTTTTATCTATTCCGGCCAAGTGAAACCACTCCGGCCTTTCATTCATTTCACCCGAATGAGACTACTCCGGCCTTTCTTCTATTCTAACCGAATGAAACCACTCTGGCCTTTCATCTATTCCGACCAATTGAAACCACTCCGACATTTTATCTATTCTGGTCGAGTGAGACCATTTCAACCTTTCATCTATTCCGGCCGAGTGAGACCACTCCGGCCTTTCTTCTATTCCGACCGAATGAAACCACTCCGACCTTTCATCTATTCTGACCAAGTGAAACCACTCCGACATTTCATCCATTCCGGTTGAGTGAGACCACTCCGACCTTTTATTTATTCCGGCCAAGTCCCACACAGGAGTGACCTAAAATTCCAACACAAGGCAATGTGAAGAGAATATATTATGAACTGGACAGTCTATTCCTAGTTGGTGTTCAAAGGGAAAATGTTACTCGGCTTCTCGTCGTTCAAGTTCAGTTGTCTTGAGATAATAAAACAATTTAAATTAGAAAAAGAAATATCAAAAATAGTTTGAACTTTTTTACTTTGTTTTTAATTATGTCTTCACATTTTGATTTTTGATTATATTCTCAATTTTTATATCAGCATTGATTGTATTCTGTGCAAAATAGGAAGTTCAGTTAACCGTATTTCAAGTTCTACGTTAATATATACATTGTGCCAAAACAACTTTAAATGTATAAAAATTCAAGGAAAAAAAGGACAATTTGTAGGTATTTGTTCATGTAAATGCAATTTCTCAAAATAAAAATACGTAAACTAAAAAAAAAAAAAACCATGTTCTGACTTAAACCAGACCAGTTTTTACCATGGATAGCTGTGGCTGCGGTACACCCGACCGGGACAAAGTGGGATAAAGCAGAACAAAATTGGTACAAAGTTGGAATAAAAAATGAAATGGGTGTGATTATTAATCCCAAACAAGTGAAGATAAATAAACAGATAGGATGGGTTGGTTTAAATCATCCTACAAAAATGATATTAATCCTGAGGAATAATTATCACCCAAAAAACATATAACCAAACGTGAGACAATTTATTATTCTAAAAATTAGGTAAAAATGAATATTAGCTTTTGATCGGTAAAACAATCTATGGGCCATCCCGAACCCAACACAAGGAAAGATAAAATGCCCAAATAACGACAACACAACAGAAAAATCTCTGAACCCATGAAATAAAGGGCGCAATGGCTGGTCCAAAGGACGCGACCCAAACTATCTAATATTGAAGGAGCAATAATAAATAATCAATATACAGTTTCAAACGATTACCACATCATTGCAACTGTTAGAAATCGTACAGTCTAATCATTAATTAAAAGCGGCAGTTACGTATACGAATATTACTTCTCATAACCGAATAGGTGTAACGTCTAGCCATTAATTTAGAGGTTCACCAATCAAATGATAATCCTCACTATAAATACAATATTTTCCTCACAAAAAGAGGGGACGGACAACGAACAGAAAAAAAAAGGACAAGAAAGACAAAGCTAGACAGATTACAAATTCAGCCACTCTTCTAAATAAGTGCGTCACTTCCAAAACCGCCCACTCATTCGAGCACATTCTAAGGAGTATAGCCCTTCAAACAAAAACATTTAATCCCCATTTTCTTACATTCTCACATTTATTTCTTCTCATTTTACTGATCCGAGTAAAAAGATTAGTGACTTAAACGTTGAAGGATATACCAGAGCGCAAGTCTGATATTCTTCTAACACCTTATTTATTTTATTATGGTGCATAAGATCCATATTCTGAGTAACGCTGACCAGATCCATTGACCGGTCATCCATGCAAAGTAGCTCTCTAGTTCATCCAATAATTTGTATCTTTGAGACGTATCATTGGCGCCATTTGTGGAAAGTAACAAACGTCAAACCACACAGCAATTAAATGAGAAACTGACATGGTAAACACCAAGGTTCAAACAAGTATATCTGCCAGAGACATCATCTCACATGATAATGACCCAATACTAGATAGTCATGGAGATACTTGTTTGACCACAAACATAAATAAAGTGACACTAGCGGTTTAAGTAGACACAATGTCCAAACTCCTTCAGACTCTTTGTACCCGACTGAAGGGACACCCACTTGGGGATCCTTCCTCCAACTCCCAAACCTCAATGTCTAAAAAGGGGATCCGAAGGAAGAAACAACCCACCAATGAGATGATACCATGGCCTGACAACCTCAAGGTTCAAAAGGCCACAAGTGACAGGGCCCAGACCTGATTGAAATACCAATTAAGTTTTGGAGCATGGGGTGAAAGCCAAAAGCAGTGAAATTCACATTGTTTCTGAGACGACTGGAGGCCCTCATCCTAAGAAGAGATTTCACATCGCACCCTATCGAGGAGGGCCGTAGCCGGTTGGTTGAGCACGTCTCTCCAAACCACTAAAAGTTGAGGACCTTCCCTAATGCCAAGAGGATTGCATCCACCTCCTAGGTAGAAAATAAAATTTGAAAAATTGAGCAACAATTGTTCAAAAAAAGTGCTAATAGACACTCGGCGGATCTGGGAAGTTCATCATTCACAAATGAGATTTGGATGCAGCCACTCCCTTGCAAATTCAAAATGACGACTGTGGCACCCTACGATAGAAGTTTTGATCCAATGAATCATTTGAATCACTTCTACACTCTTCTAAGATTCCAAGGCCTACATAACGCAGTCTTGTGTCTCTACTTTCCTCTGACCCTCAAAGGAGGTGCTTAGATTTGATTTTATTAGTTACAGCTAAATTCAATCAGAACATTCGAAGAACTCATAGACAACTTCCTGTCACAATTCGCTTCCATTCGAAGGAAGGAAAAGTAGTCGTGACACCTAGTCCACATCTGATAAGGGCCAAATAAAAGTCCAAAACAGTTTTCACCCCTATTCAATGCAAAGACTCATAGGATATAAACGTTAACCAACGAGGTGAACCTGAGCTCCTTCATGGCGACCGTGTAGCCAGGTGACTTCTTCAAATACCTTGTCCAACAAAAGCCAAAACTATTTTTGAGATGGAGACCATCACCCCTGTGTGCATCACTACTAAAGAAGCTAATGAAATGAAGAGGCTGAAGGAACAGACCACCATCCGGGATTGATGAGCGGGAAGAAGAAGAAAGGAAATAACTCTAACACCTTAGATCCTAGAAAACAGCTGAGAACATAACTTAGTGTCCGAAGAGTGTTTAGGCCACTGAACCTAACTTTGTTGAACAATATTCAAATGAACATCCTCATGTAGATCCGGGATAAAAAGTTCTTGAAGTAGCCCAAAAATCCAAAATGAGGAAAACAGTCGAAGTACTGTTTCTACCATTGATTTCTAGGTCATAGCATGGAGGATTGTCGGACTCTACAGAAACAAATTGAGGATGTCATCTAGAAAGGGTACCTCAATAAGTTCTTGATAGACCCAGGGTAAGCCTCTAAGAGAACAAATGACGATGAGTTAGGCCAGCAAGAGCAGCCGTGCAATCAGGTTACCACTAGAGTGGTTAACATGGTGTCAATGAGACCACCTACAAATAAGAGACCACCCCGAGAAGACTTCCAGTAGCAAAGGATAGAAGATGGTAGTTAAAAATGATGTCATTAGTTTAAGTAACGATGATATAACTCATATAATAACTCATTTCAATCCTCTTATTGTATCTACACATGTTTTGGATTATACCATTGATTATCAATTGAAACAAGTCGTTATCAATAATAAAAGTTTAAAAAATTTGGCGTACCTTGATATCTATTTTAAACTCAAATTGAAAAATGACTAAATGAGACCAATTGAGGGACCTCTATCTGGACTAGAAAACAAACTCGTTTCGGTCTAGAGAACCATTCAACTGTAAGTCACATAAGGAACATATCCAAAGATAGCAGCATGCATGTTCATGTTTCTGATAGTTGACCTACCTTCGGTCTATAATGTTATTCTTGGACGACCCTACTTAATTATATTTAGAGCAGTGACATCGATTCCACATCTTAAGATAAAATTCATGACAGCATGTAGTATAGGAGAAGTCCTAGGTGACCAGATCACTGGCCGAATATGCTACCTATCACAGGTCAATTAGGCGATTGTAAATCAGTCAATTAAAGACTTCGGCCTCCAAAATGAAGCAATGCTACAGTAAGGTCATCCAGTGAGTTGACCGATCAGATTCCAGTAGATTCAAACAAGCTTGAGAAATGTGTTCAGATCAGGAGCTCTCTATCAGAACACTTGCATTGACGACTGTTGACTTTTCTATGGCACAATTTCAATATTTTTGCATCGACCCCCACTAGCCTGCCAAGTATTCTTACAGAGATAAAAGTTCACAAGTTGAACCTTAACCCTGATCACAAGTCCGTCAGGTAAAAGTGGAGAAACCATTCCATCGAGAAATTGATTGCCATAAGAGAAGAAGTCAAAAAGTTACTCGACGCAGTTTTTATAAAGAAGGTCCAGTATCCAAATTGGTTATCAAATGTAGGTTTTGTGAATAAAAGTAATAAAAAATGGCGGATGTCAGTCAACTTTACTGATATAAATAAAGTATGTCCAAAAGATCATTTTTCATTACCCAGAATTACTTGTTAATAAACTCGACATCTGGATACAAGCTGTCATACTTCATGAATGCCAATTCAAGCTATAACTAAATCTAAATAAATCCCAACGATGAAGAATAACTTCTTTCGTGAATGACCAGGACACATATTGCTACAAAGTTATATCCCTCAGTCTGAAAAATATAGGAGTTACATACCAGAGGTTCGTAAATAAAATATTTGAGGTGCAAATCGGTTGGAATATAAAGATATATGTGAATGACATACTCTTAAAAAGTATAGAAACTGACAACCATATTTGCGATCTCAAAGAAGCTTTGAAGGTGATTCGAGTGCATCGGATAAAGCTAAATCCGATAAAGCATATGTTCGGAGTAACGTCTAAAAAGTTCCTTGACTTTATCATGTATCACTGAGGAATCAAAGTGAATCCCAAAAGGATAAAAACCATCATGGACATAAACTTGCCTTGAACTATAAAAGAGATTCAGAAGCTAATCGGAAGACTCGCAGCACTCTCCTGTTACTTGGTAAAATCAACAAAAAAATATCTTCCCTTCTTAAAAGCCCTGAAAGAAATAATGAAAATGGTTTCCAGTGGACAACATACTACCAAATAGCCATCCAAGAATTGAAGGAATACCTCACCAATCCTCGTCTCTTGACTCTTCGAAAGAAGGTAAGAAGTTATACTTCTATTTGGCAATATCCAACACAGCTCTAAGGTCGGTCTTGATCGGGAAAGAATATGAGATACAATGACCAAGACTCGTTACCCACTATGTCAATAAAATCCTAACAAACACAGAGAATCGTTACACGCACACCGAATGGATCGATCTAGCATTGGTCTACTCTATCAGAAAGTTACAATTGTACTTCCAAGCATACAAAAGTATTGTCCTAACAGATCAACTACTAACAAGGTTTCTACAGATACCCAACATGTCCGAATAATTGATCAAATATACCATCGAATTGGGTGAGTTTGATATGAAATTTCAACCATGATAGACCATAAAAGGTTAAGCCCTTGTGGATTAAACAATTAAAACTAAGACCCCGATTCCATATGATATTAACATAAGTGAAGACACCCGTCATCAAGAGGAGGCACTAACTTGGATCTTGCATGTGGATGGGTCATCATCCCAATCAAAGAGCAAAGCAGGTGTGGTCTTGAAAATTTCAGATGGGTCAAGGATAAAATATTCAACGACACTTGAATTTTTGGCCACCAATAATGTCGCTAAGTACGAAGCCTTATTGGTCGCACTCAGGCTAGCAAAGAAATGCTTGGCAAAAGACATGATCATCCATAGCAACTTGGAGCAGATCATCAATCAAATCGTCAGAAATCTCGAATTGTCCAACCCATTGCACACAAGATATCTTGCTAGAGCAAAGCACTTGATTGAGGCGTTCGACAGGGTGAAAATATTCCATATCCTGAGAAAAGATAATTGAAAGGCAAATCAGCTAGTAAAAATAATAGCAACCAGTAATCCTAAGCAATACGCTCAAGATATCTAAGAAGTCCTTGCAACTTTGAGCATAGAAGTCCTGGAAATAAACATATTTCAAATCTTAGATGTAATACCTAGATGACTATGTATAGAAAATATCTAGAGGAGGATTTCTATTAAAAACCCAAACAATGCCAATTACATAAAAAAGACAGTAGACCAGTAGACCCTTATAGACGAGAGACTGTACCAATGAGGATACTCTATCCCTATATGTGGTATCTAACGCCATAAAAAACTGACTACGTGCAGTGCGAATTGCATCTCGGCATTTGTATCTCACACGTAGGGGGTAAAAATTTGGCATTCAAAGTCATGAGATATGGTTACTATTTTCCAATAATGAAGCGAGATGCTATGAAATTCGTAAAAAAGTATAAACAATATCAGATCTACAGCAGCGTTCCTCATCAGCCACACAGAGAATTGCAAGCCCTATAGTTACCCTCATCGTTCACATAGTGGGAGTTTGACATATTAGGCTCATTGCAAATTATATCTGGACAAAGAAAAATTCATCATATTTGGCATTGACTACTTCATAAAATAGATAGAGGCCCCTCCACTGGCATGAATAACCAAACAGAACGCAACAGAGTTCGTTCTGTAGAGCATCATATACAGTTTTGGGATTCTCGAAGTTATAGTGATTGACAATATAATCAAATTCAGTAACAAGATATTCACCAACTACTACACGAATTTAGAAATTCTATTGGTTTACACTTCCGTAGCCTATCCACAAGCGAAGAGGTAGGTAGAAGTAATAAATCAAACACTACTACACGAGTTGAAAACAAAGCTAAAAGATATAAGAGGCTCATAGGCAGATAAGCTACCATCTGTACTATAGTCCTATTGGATAACACCAAGGGAACCTACATGGGAAATGCCATTCAATTTGTATTATGGGATTGAAGCGGTTATCTCAATGGAGATCTATTTACACAACCTCAATCTAGAAAGCTTTAACCCTCAAAGCAATTCCCAACAACTCAAAGAATATTTCAACTTACTCGAGGAAGGCCAAGATGCACCAAGGCTGTGCACGATGACTTATTAGTAATGAATCGCTCAGTATTATAATAAAGAAAAGTAAATGCTTGTCAATTTCAGGTGAGGGATTGAGTTCTACGGAGTATATAGGTAACACGCAAAATCGCCGATAGGAATAAATTGTCCCCTAACTAGGAGGGACAATTCCTAATTTTCATAATTCTTTGAAATGGTGCATATAAGCTATGCTCCCAAAATGAAAAATTGATCCCAACAACATGGAATATTATCCACTTCAAGAAATACTACCAATTAATCTCCACCGACCATAGGTAAATTTTATACATGACAAAGATTGCGTGTATGATGTACTCATATTTTAATTAATAAAAATGTCACTCAATTATTATGTTACTTATGTGAGTGCATGTTTGTTATTGCATAAATCTAATAGCCTAGACTGACCCTAAGTCAAGAAAAAAACTTTCACCTATAATAGGCCTGCAAAAAGCACAGTCAAAATCTTGGTCCAAACAATCGAGCAACCCAAAAGATGTCAAACTCAAAACCTCGGTCCAATCAGCCAAGTAGCCCAAACGGGAACGAACACAACAACTCGAGGAGCTATCAGACAAAAGTCTATCCCTCCCTCAAGCAATCCAAATATAAAAAAACTTAGGGGACTTAACAGGGATGAACACCATCTGGTAAGTGCAACCAACGGTCTAGGCTCCATCAAAACCCGACAACTACTGCAACCAAACATTGTCGGCCACAAAGAGGCTTTTCTAACATGAGTATAACCAAACAAAAACAATCAACCAAGTCGAGCAATACTAGCAACAACACTTAATCGACAAACAAAATAAATGTTGAGCAATTTATTCAATATAAATAAAAAAATCAGTGACAATGATCAAAATGACCTAATTGATTTGTTGATAAATCAATATTTACAAAAATGAGATTAGAAACATCCATCAAGAGATTGTAAAATACTGCTGATGGCCTATACTTGAACATAATAACCATCCTAAGGTTAGGAGCACCCTGGTGATCGTGCTGAAGGCTCCCTACTTGTCTTTGAGAAATCAGTCAAGTCAAAATGATAAGGAACTCAAAAATTTTTCGGATTAAGGTAACCCAATGGAAAGTCAGGAGCGACTAAAAACACAATCCGCCTGCAGCTATGAAAACCATCCCAAAATCTATCTTCTAGGGCAGATCTAACTTCTTCAAGATGGGGACGAGTCCTCATCTCTCCCTCGAGTCGGGCGCACGTGATTCAAAGATTTGCAAATTGTTGCTCGACCTCTTAGAGCTTATCCTCTAGTGAAGTGGCTAGATTCAAGGCTAAGGATTTTTCTTTAAAGAGCTCTCGGGATCTCACCAGCCACTCGAATAACTTCAGATCGAAGAAAATGGCCCGATCTCGACTTTGCTAAGCCTCCGTAATGGCACCATCGACATCAATCTCTATTTTCCTAAGAACCGTAGGATCGTAAAACAATTAGGATAGGTGAAAATTTTCAGCATCTTGTTGGTATAGCCCATCTGTCACCAAACGTATCAATTCCTATGACTATAAATTACAATGGTCAGTCATATATAATGGAGACAAAAAGAACAATCAGAAGCCAAGGGAGTAGACAAATGGTACCTCAATGAGAATCGATCTCTCCTGAAAAGATAGACCAAGAGAAGCCTCAAGCCCAAATATGGATAGAGACCTCCACCATAATAGAGGCAATACATGGCTATAGAGAGGAAACTCAAACCAAGGAGGAAAAAGAGAAACACCCAAAACCTCCAGGAACTTGAACGCCGAAGCCTCAGGGCGAGGCACCTCCTTTGCAATCATAGCCTCTGAATTATTATCATTAAATTCTTCGGCTACTAGATTGTTATTAAGATGCTTCACAAACGCATTAGATGACAAGCTGACAAAGATTAGGATTCCGTACTCAGCCACGAATAGGGCATCAATCAGTTTACTCGATCTACTGGCCACAGGGTCATTTATTCTCAAAGGAGTGAGTAATGGAGCCTCACCACCCTCAGAAAATCCGATCGCCTCTTCAAAAATTGGGCAAAACGGAGGAAAATAAATGGAACCTAGTCTCCGCAATGACTCGCCGGCATGTTCTATAATCATCTCTTCATAGGCCTCATCCAAGACTTGCTCATAATCAAACAAGAAAGTAGAAGGAATTGTTATGCCAACCACCTTAATATGAGAGTCCTAGATTCCCAACTTTCTTTTGATATGACAAAAAGGTATGATGGTGGCATCTTCCCCTTCCATTCTAACATCCCACATGACATTGACGAATGCCTTCTGGGTAAGTCAAGTTCCTATCCTTCGAAAAGTAGCAACATTCTCCTCAATAAGCTCTGTCAGTGACTGATCCATGCACTCCTTTTTGCCTAGGGCATCTCCGAAGTAGGCAGAATTAACTCTACCCACATAGCTCTTTCACAAAAGGAACACAAAGGGTTTTCTTTATATGGGCCTCGTAAATAGTAATAAAGATGAACCGATGAGCACAGGCTCTGTCATCAGCCTCGGACATTATGTATAGAACAGAAGTGGGAATATTATACTTCCCATACATAGTGTCCACAACATTGCAAGTGATGATGAATTGGATCGTACCGACACTCTTCGAAGTTGCTCGGGAAGCCATGGAAACGATAAGGAAAAAGCAAGCTAAGATAGCGTGATGCCAGAAATGAATAAGTGTAGAAGCGGCAATGGGCTAGAATTTAAATAGCCAAAATCTTGGCCCAGGAACGTCCTTTAAGGACACTAAAAAGGCATGTCCCCATAATGGCCAAGATATGTGCCCACACAGTAGAGTGTTGCAACACGTCAATTTCTCTATGTTAGTAATGATGACTTGATGCCACGCCTCCAAATGCAATAGGCAGATAGCTAATGGCTTTGATGCCCGGATGATGAATCTCTAGCGCAGTGCAAGTTATTATATCATGACACATCGCTTTCCAAGGCAGCAGACGGGCAACGAATGACCCTAACACACTCGAGACTAATTCAATTAAATCATAGATGCCTAATCAAGGATTCAGAATATATTATTATAAGATGAATTGTTAGAAGACTGAATTATTGGTGATCTGAGTCGTCAAATTGTCAAAAATTATACGGTAAAAAATAAAATACAAGCACTTCAACTTATACAAGAATACTGAATCCATGTACTGAAGACAAACAATATTTGGGTAGTTCCATTCATTGAATTCTTTTCATAACATACAAATTTACAATAGTAAAAGTATAACTCGAAATGAGATAAATAATATATGGAGCGGCAATCCGAGTGTTGTAGTCCAACCAACTCGGGAACATACTCCTCAATCATGTCCACAAGGACCAACAAGATAAAAGGCACCGATATAACACATAGGCCAGCCTTGGGGCAGACACACAAAAAAAAAAAAAAAAAAGCAAAGCTCTTAGCTCAAAAACGTTATGAGTACTCCAAGAACTACCTGTTTCAGATGGGGAGGGAGCAGAAAGCTCTCCCCAAAGAAATAATAGCAGCTCCTTTTAGAACAATACATTTTCTAAATGAGAAGGCTAAAAAAAAAATAAAACTCTCCCTAGAAAGGTACAGAAACAGTACTTTAAATACTGCTTGACATAGATGGGGAGAGGAGTGAACCTCCAGCCAAAACCTAGG
The DNA here is from genome assembly GCA_025585075.1 of Nepenthes mirabilis. Lineage (NCBI taxonomy): Eukaryota > Viridiplantae > Streptophyta > Magnoliopsida > Caryophyllales > Nepenthaceae > Nepenthes > Nepenthes mirabilis. Next base: position 868 of record JAODPA010032523.1, on the reverse strand, counting down.
ACATTGCAACAACGATGAATGCCTTGTTTTGGAATGGACGTAAATGATGAAAACTAATTCTGATACCCATATAAAACAGAGTAACTAAGGTAGATTTCAAGCGCATGTTCGGATCTTAACTTCAAATGTTAGAGATGAACTCCCTTCGACTCTGGCTTGTAGTAGTAAAAGCTCCATGTTAGTTCCGAATAGTCATACCACTTGGCAGACAAAAGATGCTTTGTGATGTAAAGGACAAAAAGCCATGAAATTTATAACCAAGAGGGATAATCAACAAGCATTTAATCCAAGAAGATAACACATTTCAAAATTGATGGCAGGGAATCAAATCAAATCTTGTCAAAATAAGATATCAAATCTGTAGAATATTTAGAAAAAGAGAATGCATGAAAGGTCTATAACTGGCATCCCATTGTGAACATATTGGGTGTTAAAAATTCAAACGTTTTAATATAGGGCTAGTGATAGGTATGACAATAACGGGGTGGCCCAAATCCAGTGTGAGGAAAGATAAAAAAAGCCCAAGTAAAGATAATCCAATAGAAAACTCTTTGATCCTATGAAACAAAGGGCACGACAGCTGATCCTAGAGACGTGATTCAACTGCCCAATATTGAAAGTGCAATAATAGATAATCAATGGACAATTTCAGACGGTTACCACATCGTTTCAATGGTCAAAAACCATACGATCCAATTATTAATTAAAGGTGGCAATTATATGTACAAAGAACGCCCCTCATAATCAAAAAGACATAACACCTAGGTATTAATTTAGGGTTTTGGTTACCAAATGATACTTTTCACTATAAATAAAGTCTCAATAAAGTATATGTACATTTATATATAGATATATATTGAACGAAACA
>JAODPA010032512.1:0-12399 GCA_025585075.1 Nepenthes mirabilis | reverse complement strand
CATGCACCCCGCAGGAAAGCAGCACAATCAGCCAAGCACATGGCCAACACCAAAACCGGCGAAATCCAGCTCCTCCGGGCAGCAACAGGAGGAGGCAGTTTCACCCAGCTGAAGTGATAATGTAGAAGAAGGCCGGCATTCAGAACTGCCAGCCATGCACTGCACAACTTATGCAGTCCACATCAGCAGTTCAGCAAGCATGTGACTGACATGCAGACTCCAAAAAATAGAGGCCCTCAGCAGAGGAGGGCATCATCAAGCTTCAGGAGCTCCAACCATCAGCAAGGGCCAAGGCAAATCCAAGCAGCGGTGACCCATCGAGCAGCAAAACTCTGCCAAGATCCCATCGCACCAGGCCAGCAGCAAAGGCGGATGGAACGGTGGACAGCCCGACCAGCAGCAAAGAACCAACACATTCAGCCACAGCATACCAGTAGCACCAAAAGGGTCGGGTCAGTTAGGCGCCAGCCAGCACAACATAAGAAAATAAATCAAGCTGCACAACTTCGGCAGCATCACGAACGGAGGCAGCAGCTTCAAACGACAGTGTAAACAAACAGTGAGGGTTATCAGCCAAAAATCTAAACCGGCAGCATCAACAAGCTCAAATCCTAACCAGAAGAAACAATGCAGCGACCAATAGCAGCTACAATCAAAAAACCTGCATCTCATCTCCACAGCCAAGCGAAAAACCACATGCCGATCAAACCAGAGCTAGTGATTATAATACTAAAATGCAACACATTCCCAGCAACCAGCCACTCAGATGAAACAACAGCACCAGAACCCGCAGAGATCTGGCCCAAAGCAAGTGCAGCAATATCTCATTCACAGCAGGTCAACATTGCATTGCAATAAGGCCCCAAACCACGACCAGGCCTACCAAACTTCCACCTGCTGCAGCCCCAGATCCACTTCAGGAGCACCACAGCTGCAGGACCCCCGCAAACCAGCAGAACCAACTATATCCAATACCAACCACAGACCGACCGCGGAACCAGCATCAGCGAAGGCAGAACCAAACCCCCTACACCATCAGCCCAGTTGCCTCCCGCTATCCTTCTCATCTCTTGCTCTCATCGTTCCGGACCTCTGTCCTAGGTTCGCCGTCATCCAATGAGGGATTGGGCGTGGATGTGGGCTCGTTTGTGCGGTCCTCTCGCTCATTTTGTGCGGTGATTAATGGCTTTCCTTCACTCACCATTTGCTTCAAGTTCCTCACCCTTTGCCCTTCTGATTTGATTCGGAAGGTGCTGTTTGACGCTATTGTCGTCTTTTGTGCTTCTCGAAGATTCTGGCACTGACGAAGGTATGTTCGTTCTGCTGGCTCTAAAGGTCCGTTCCCAGCATGTTTCCTCCTGTTGGACGGGTAGGGGGTTGCCGTGCTGGTCAGGCTGGATCTACTGGATGCGGTTTTGAAGAGCTGGCCGATGACTGCTTTGTTGCAAGAGATCCTTCAACTGCGATGGAAATCCTTCTGCTCGCTGCCGCGGTTGTGGGCTGTAGGTTTCTCACTGGCCTGCAGTCTGATGACGTCGGTGCCGTTTCTCATGTTGCTGGTTATGCAGCTATTTTCAATTGTTGGCTCTGCTGTTTGTTGTCTTTGTGGGGACCTTCCTTCATTTGGCATTGCTGTGGGCAAATGGCTATTGCCATGGATTCTATAGCCGAGTCCTGGGATGGGTTGCCGGATTCTATCTATCTGTACAGGGCCTGAATTTTGCCTTTTATATAATGCCGACTACAGGTTTGGTGATGCTGCATTTTGCCTGCTGTGTCATTGTTCTGCAATGCTGCAAATGGAGGGATGTTAGGTGTTGTATCAAATTGCTGGTCTTCAGCTTGTCCTGCGGTTGTCGAGGAGGCTTGGGGCCTGTTGCTGATGCTATTTTGCAGCAGTTCTGTTGGGACTGCAAAGGATGCTGATCCTTTGATGGCTGATCCTTTTTTGCCGGTTTGTGTAGGTTAGATTTAGACTAGCCTCTTTGTACAATTAATGTTGCTGCATTTGCTAGGGGTGGATCTTGGGCTTTTCATTCTGGTCTTTACTGTAGATCTTCTGTTAAGCACTGCCTGCTGCCAGGAGTGCCTTAATTGCTGATGTATCTGCTACTTGTTGGTGCAATTGGGGTAGTGGGTGCATGCGGCTATGCTGTGGCTTTTCCTTGCAGGGCGGTGATTGGTGCTGCTTTGATGCCGATGACCAGCGCTGTTTTTTTTAGCCGGTTTGTAAATCTGCTGCTGTGGCAATGATTTGAGGCCAATCCGGTCGATTCTTCCCATGGAAGAAGAATTGCTGGGCTTGTTTTGAAGAGTGGAGTAATGCTGCTGATGCATGGGTTGCTGTATGGTCTTGGAGCTGGGCTGGTTCCCTCTGCTGGGCCTTGCTGCAATCGTATGCAGCTGGTACTGGTTTATGGTTGGTGCAACATAATTATGTTATAAATGTCTGCCCAGCACTGCTTGATGTGTTGGCACCGATCTGCCTTCCCTGGATGATCGTGGCTGTTGTTTGCTGTGGCTATATTATTTTGATGGCTACTGGCATTACCAGATTGCTCTCTACTCCCCTGCTGTTGGTATCAGTTCTGCTGATACAGTGGTTGGATCAAATTATGATCTGGATGTGGTTGCTAGATTAGTCCTGGATCCGATTTGATGATCAGGATGCATGGAAGCCGGTGGTTACTGGCTATTGCTCCATTGTTGATTGACGATCCCATTGCTGTTTGAATGTTGAAGATTGGTGGATTTCTCTGCTGCTGTTGGTGTATTACAGCAACCAGCTATCTCGGGATGCAGGGGGTTGGAAAGCTTCGCTTTCCCTCTTTGCAGTGTTGAATTTTATGGGAACTCATGGTCTGTGCAACTGCTGCTGATTTTCGCTGGCGTTGGGGTGGTGGGCGTGATGCAATTGCCTATTGCTTCCTGCTGTTGGAAAACTTGGGGTGCAGTTTGGTGTGGGCAGCATTGTTTTGCTGTAGCTAGTTGCTGCGGGGCGATCGGATGTTGTTGATCCGGTCGTCTCGGGAGTAACTGATTTTGAATATGATTATGTAAAATGACTTTATTCATTTTCTATTTTCTGTTAGATTACTCCTCTTAGAGGTTTTTGAGGTATTCTATGATGTACCAGTTGCTCGGGGTATGCCCTAGCGTATTATGTTCTAACTCTAAATCAAAAAATTTGGAGTTATAACATAGTTTTTTGTAAATTTTTCTCCCTTTAATCCAAAATACACACTTACTTACCAAAAAAAAAAAGGAGGGGGGAGGATGGTAGCACAATCACCATCGACCGAAGGAGGGGGATAATATTTCAGGGCCGGAGGAGGGCAAACACGAGCCATATGAATGTTATCAGCTGGCAGCGAGGGAAAGGCTTCAACCCTCTTGAGGTGAAGTTCCAAACCGGCCTTAAGGTATGAAGTTGAAACAGGCCTTAGAGCATATTTTGAAATCAGAATTTGTCCCATGAATTTGAAGGTCGGAGTGCATTGTGTGTGGCCTTGAAGGCCGGAGTGGCTTTGTGTGTTGGTGAGGCCGGAGTAGAATTGTGGGTTCAAGGAGAAGAAAGCCGAAGTTGATGATAATATTGAGGCCGAAGTTGATGAAGGAGCCAGAGTGATAATGTTGGTGAAGCCAAAGTGTGAAGGCTGGATTGATATTGAAGGAAAATGTTAAAGGTAAGTAAAATCCGGTCAACACCAGTTGACCGGAATGTGTAAGGAGCAACTAAATCCATTGACCGAAAATACGAAAGAGAAACCTAATCCGGTCAACACTAGTTGACCGGAAATAAAGGGAGAACTTTTAAAAGAATTAAAGGCTAATCAGGGTAAGAAGGAGACCGGAAAATGGGAAGAGAAGTCAAGGAAGAGTTGACCACCCGATTGATTGACGTGATGACTGTAATGACCCAGAGCCTCAAAGATAGACAATCCCTGACGACGAGTCAAAATAACGAGTTAGGGATAGTAATCCGGTCAACAAGTGTTTATCGGAAGGCATGAAGAAGTAATCCGGTCAACGAAAAATATTGACCGGAAAACGTGAATGAAAGGAAGGACGGGGAAGAGGAAAGTAATCCGGTCAACGCCAGTTAGTTGACCGGAATGTATTTCAATGAGAAACATGAATCCGGTCAAGGTCAGTTGACTGAAAATTTAATGAGGAAACCCTTCGGGAATGTAAGGCCATAAATAACGTACTCCGAAACATCCCCCCTTGTGTGGCCCATAAATAACCTAGAAATTTAATGAGGAAACTCTTCGGGAATGTAAAGCCATAAATAACATACTCCGAAACATTCCCCTAGTGTGGCCAAACCTAAACGACGGCTGCCAGACCCAAGGCCTATAAATAAGAACTAGAGGGCGTGAGAAAGAGGTACGCAATAGAGTTTTCTAGTAAAGGGAGACCAAAAGTTCAATGCGAAGTAAAAGAAATCCAAGCAAGAGTACTCACCCTTGTTTTAAGTTCATGATTATGCATGTTTGCAACGCAAGTATATCTGATTTCTGATGAACTTTTGTTTCAGTATATATGATGTTTGTTCTGTTCATATAATTTAAGGAAGTATCGTTCTTAATTGCATGTTTAAAAAGAAGCCCTATTATTCATGATGTTCAATTTTTGTTCTGCTTGAAATATGACTATTTGTCGGTTTATATCAACTTTGATAATTTCATGCTTAAAGAAAAGACTTCTAACCCTTGAGAAAAGACTTCCGGTTTTGTTAAAAGAAAGGTATTCGGTAATTGTCCCATGAAAATTGAAATCAAAATCGGCCCTTTTTCACGTTAAAATCGAAACCGGCCATGAGTACTTGAATTTGAAACCGGCCCTAAGTTGAATTTGAAACCGGCCTTGTGTGCCTTGAATTTGAACTCCGCCCTTTGTTGGAAAGAAACTCAGGCTTTTGTTGAAAATGAACTCCGGCTTTCTCTGGCTTTTGTTGGAAAAGAACTCCGCTTTTTGATAAAGAACTCCGTCTTTTTGTTAGAAAATAACTCCGACTTTTTGGAAAAAAGAACTCCGCATTTTTTAAGAAAAGAGCTCCGGCTTTTGAGAAAAGAACTCCGACTTTTTTAGAAAAGAACTCCGGCTTTGAGAAAAGAACTTCGGCTTTTGAAAAAAGAACTCCGGCCTTTTTAGAAAAGAACTCCGACTTTTGAGAAAAGAACTTCGACGTTTAAGAAAAAGGACTCCGATTTTTAAGGAAAATAACTCCGAATTTTGATGAAAGAATCTTCGACTTTTAGATGATTAAAAGGCTATACAGACTTCAATTGTTGAAGTTAAAGAACAAAGGCCATAAGAACAAGAAAAATGTACGTAATCCGGACAACAAGTGGAACTCTACGACTTTCGACTTTCGAACTATGACGGATGGCCCATCAAAAGACATGAACTAAGAACCGAGTTTCCATTAAACTTGCTGTTAAAGATGGATGAAGGATATTTAAGTGACACTCGAGGACTGCCTCCTGGGCCACGGGGGGAGACTTTTGGTGGCATAGGACTTTTAGAATACGGCCACGTATGCCGGGTTAAAGGCATTACCTCCTGCCCCGGGAGCATAATGAGAGGATACGGCTTTAGGATGTGGGGTAACACACAACCCTTCCTCGATGTTGTCCACTCCCGTTCGGTCCCTAAAGATGATAAGAATTTCAAATGGTTTTTATAAATTTTCTGAAGATGTAAGAATAAGAATAAGAAAATTCCGAACTAAAGAAGAAACAATATGGTGATTTTTGTATGCTAAAGATATGCTATGAACCCTTATTTTGATCCGTTTATATGTATATTTATGTTTTCTGCATGTGAGTATCTTGCTGGGTTTTGTAGCTCACTCTTGCTATTTTCAGATGACGAGAGGCTTATGGAGGACGAAATTGAGCAGAATCATATGAAGTAGCTGGATGGCATAGCTGGCCGGAGCTGATCAGTGAAGAATTTGATGTTTTTCTTTTGATATTTTGAGAAGACTTGTAGAACAGTTCTGCTGTATAAGAATTTATGGATGAATAAAATTGATATTTTTAGTAGCATCTCATGTCATGTCAAGGTCTTCATGTCCGACCAAACTTAATGTTGGTCGGCCATGTACGAAATTAAAACCTGAAGACCAGCTCAAATAGTTCGGCCTCAAGCGATCCTGTGTATACGTGAAACGTTTATGTATATAAATGAAAAGAAAAATTTTTATGTCCACCTAGTTATTTATCCATTCTTTGTATTTGATGCAAGGATTAAGGCTTGACGGTGGACTTATGTGGTGGAATAAGACCGATCTGTCACATTTGATATCGGAGAAATTGAGACGCCTTAGGTTTTGATTTGAACCTATGCGGAAGCTTAGGACAGGCTAAGTTGAGTCAAAGGATGGTTATACTTAGCCATCTGTTCTGACTTAAGGCGGTAGGTTATGAATGATCGAATAAGTAAATAGAGATGTTTGGTGATTAAGCTAGTCCGGGTAGTTTTGGTTACCCCAATCCCAATGACTTAGGCTTGCACTAAGTTAAGAGTGATGATTTAGTTCAATTGGCTAGCTTAATGCGAAATGTCTTGGAACTATTAGTAGTGGCTCTTAGACGGGGACTACTAATATTAAGTGATTGGTTGTAGGATCGAAAGGAAGACGGTGTGTAGAGACACCTTAGTGTTAGGAATTTGATATCAAAAGATTGATGACGTCTTCCTATAGAACATTCAATAAGAACCTGCTTAAGTCTAATTAGCATACACGGCCACATCTTAAAGTTATTTTGTGGCTTCGGCCGTGTGACTATTTGAGGATGACTATAGAAGGAAGATTAGGTTGACCTATTTGTTGATCGATAATTTAAGGGTGTGTCGAAATCGACGAAAACCGTTGAGAGTTCTCTGCAGAGCAGTGGAAGTATAGGCTTTGGTATCATTGTGAAATACCCCAGAATCTTAGAGGTAGATAAGACGAACTGATAAGGTTGTTCATGAATTTCAAAAATGAGGAATGCGAGTTTAGTTAAGGAAATGCCCTGTTAGGCTTATAACTCCTTGGTAATGTGATCTTGGGATCTATAAGATTTTAATTAATGACTATTGGAAAGATCGATTTGTGTCATGAAAACTTATGGTCATCTTGGGTCTAACCAAAGTTATTAAGTGATCCGACAAGTAATCTTTAAGGACTACAATTCAAGTGAGACGTTGTGGCTTAGAAAGATTTGTAATTGTTAGAACGAAAGATAAACAGTAGTTTTTAAAGATGGGATGGGGATAATTGACGATCATGTCATTTGGGTTGATCCCTGATGGGTCCGGTAAGTAATCGTGGAATGGGAGGCCTTTGAGAAACGATAAGGTTATGTTACTCTCACGACATGATAGGTGGATACCTTTGATTTAAGTGGGGGAGAAGTTCATGATTAGTGTTACTCCGAATGTAAGTCAGAATTAGCAACTAGAGTCTCTGCGTTGAGAACTTATGACTTCGTCTATGAAAATAGTCATTACCTAAAGTTTTAAAAGTCAAAATAGTCGTACCATTAAAAAGGATAATCATATGATGTCTCATGTGGACAGACATATTTAAAGGTTGAGCAAGTGAACCCTGGTGTCTTCTTTGGGAAAACAGGCATCAATGTTGGCGATTGATGCTGCGAATCTTTAGACTTGTATGTCTTTGAATTTTCATAGGAGATGTAAAAGATGAATCGTGAGTAAGTCCAAATAATTGGGTGATAGGATGCCATGTTCTTGAATTGGGATCTTAAGATTCTGAGTAATGATTTAAAGTTATGTTGACTCTTCGGGTGATCGTTATGACTATAACTCGGAATGTGGCAGTAGTCTGAGGATTTTGGGATTGTTTTCATAATATGATTATCCTAGAACTGTTTAAATCCGAGTAGCGCAGCGTAAGCGTTGTGAACCCATGACTCAAAAATTTAAGAGTAAGGTTTTTTTTTTGGTAAGTAATTAATTGGATTAAATTAAAGAAAAATATACAAGGAACTATATTTTTTGCCAAGTGTTTTGCCCACTTGAAAAAAGAAACATAGAAATAAGGGAACCCCTAAACCCATGACAAAAGTCATTAAGAAATAAAATTACAATAATATTCGAATACTGTAAAGGAAAAACCCATCCGGAAGCACGAGCAAAATCCCTCCACATGCAAGCCACTCCGGCTTCTTAGAGAATATAGGCACTCCGGAAACAACTTACAAAGGCACTCCGGAAACCTGTAATCAACAGCAGCACTCTGAAAATTTGCCACTCCGGCCACAACTTGCGCCTGGCCACTCCGGCCCAAAAGCAGCACTCCGAAAATTGTCACTCCGGTCACAATTCGCGCTTGGCCACTTCGGCCCAAAAAATTACAAAGCTCATCAAGCCACTCCGGACTCATCAAGCCACTCCGTCCTGAAAGAGAGCATAGAAAACACTCCGTCCTCCGAGAAGCACAAGGCCACTTCGGTCAGAAGGACTCCAGACTTAGCAGGCCACTCCGTCAATTGGAAAGGACTTCAACGCATCAGAAGGATCAAAAACATCCAAACAAGATCATGGCCCTTTTTCTTTTTTTTTTTTTTGGGAACAACGGAGATGACAAAGAGCAAGTCCACTCCGTCCATGATGAGCGAAGGTTGCTCCGGAATACAAGCAGGCCCCGTAAATAACAAACCAAGGCAATCCGGAAATAGCGAAGCACTCCAGCCTTAAAAGCATCGGAAGAGAGCACTCCGGTCAAAGAGCACCAGCTTCACTCCGGATTCCGGAGTTCTTACACTCCGGAAACCGGAGCTCTCACACTCCGGATTCCAGATCACACCCACTCCGGAAACCGGAGTTCTCACTCGCATGACCTTTTTTTTTTGTTCCGGAATACAAGCAGGCCCCGGAAACAACAAACCAAGGCAATCCGGAAAAAGCGAAGCACTCCAGCCTTAAAGCACCGGAAGAGAGCACTCCGGTCTAAGAGCACCAGCTTTACATCAGCAAAATTATTATTATTATTATTTTTTGGACAATGGAGATGACAGAAGCAATCCACTCCGCCAAGAAAACACCGGACATTAGAGGAATCACTCTGGATTTCGGAGTTCTCACACTTCGGAAACCGGAGCTCTCACACTCCGGATACCGGATCACATCCACTCCGAAAAACGGAGTTCTCACTCGCATGACCGCTTTTTTTTTTTTGGAACGTGGAATCATCGAAGATGACAAAAAACAGGCCACTCCGGACGAAAGGAACTCCGGACAAAGGCGAACCCATTCCAGATTCCGGAGTTTTTACCACACACTCCGAATTCTGGAGCTCTCACACTCCGGAATCCGGAGTTCACACAAGCATGGCCCAATTTTTTTTTTTTTGGTACAACGGAGATGACAAAAGCAAGCCACTCTGGCCTAAAAGCGAGTGTGAAGCACTCCATCCTCTTTTTTTTTGGTAAGTAATATGGAAAAATTGCTGCATAACACATTGGAGGCACTCGCTGGCTGGGACTCGAACCCGCACCGCACACAGAGCAGTGGCTTCACCGCTGCACTGAACGCGTCTGTTGTTATGAAACACTCCATCCTCCACAAAGGCAATCCAAGCTTCATACGCAATTCACACCAGGTGAAAGGCACTCCGGTTATTAGTGAACCCACTCTGAACGAATAACTCCGACTAGTAAAACATCCAATTAGCAACCGGAAGTCCAGCCATCTGAATGCAAGTTTAAAATAGGAATGTTCTACCGTTCCAAGATCTGCCTATCCTGAACAGTAACGGCACCATGGGATGCCTCAATCTTCCCCCGGACTGCCGCATAAATCTGGTTAACAATTTGGGTTTCGTTAAGTGTCCTCAAGTCTTTAAACATACGATGATTCCTCTTTTTTAGATAAAATAGACGGACGTAGCAAGGGTGAGGCGGAATGAGTACGCTTTGAGATTTTTGCCCTCCCAACGTTTAGCTGCCCACAAGATGTTTGAATTCCAGTTAGGGTAAGGCCAGCTACACCCCATCTTGTGGCGCATTTGACGCCAGACAGTTGAGGAAAAAGGACAATCAAAGAAAAGATGATCATGACACTCCCTTCCGGTGGAACAGAGAATGCATGACGCAGGAATGTGAAGGTAGTTCATTATATTTTTTAGTAAGTAATTAATTACATTAAATTTAAAAAAATGTACAAAAAGCTACGTTCTTAACCAAGTGTTTTGCCGACTTGGGGAAAGAGACATAGAAACAGGGGAGTCCCCTAAACCTATGACATCAGTCATCAAAACTAAGGATACAATAATATTCGATCATTGTAAAGATAACTTCCACCGGCCAGAGTGAATGAAGAAAACGCCATAATAACAGCATCGTCTGGCCACTTCGGCTCAAAACCAATTTGTATAGAAAGATCCGCAACGCATTCCGTCTTAAGAGTACAAAATGTACTCCGGCATCAGTAGACACCATGTCACTCCGGCCTCAACTATAGCAGGCCACTCCGGCTTCATAGTGAAATAAGGCACTCCGGAAACCTGTAACAACCCAGAATTTTAATAAGAAAATTAACCATCAAGTTCGGTCAACGCAAGTTGACCGGAGAACGAAATGTGAAGAAGTCCGGATTTTTGCATTGGTAAAATTCCAGTCCGGATTTCCTTATGAAAATCCAGTCCGGAATATTTCTTAATTTCACTTCGGAATTCCTTAGTAGAAATGAAGTCCGGATTTCTTTTGGTTAAAAGAACTCCGGATTTCCCTTGGTAAACAGAAGTCCGGATTTCGTTGGAGAAATGAAGTCCGAATTTCCTTAGAAAAAACACTCCGGACTTCTGAAGTAAAAAGAAGTCCGGATTTGCTTGAAAGAAAAACACTCCGGATTTTCGAAGAAGTTCGGATTTAATTCCTGTCCTGTAAGGACGGATTTCTGTAGAAATAGAAATCCGGTCAACGCTTGATAGTTGACCGGAAGTTGTTTGATGCAATGATGAAGTCCGGTCACAGTTAAGGAAGAAAATTGGGAAGGAGCGACCATGAATATAGGCTGTTCTCGAGACGTGTTGGAAAACGAAATTCATAAATAATCCTCCTTGGAAAATGTAAGATCACCCTTGGAAAATGAACAATCATAAATGACACCTTAGAAAAATAGGAAAGTCATAAATGATGGCCACCAAAACCTAGGGCTATAAATAAGGGCCTAAGAGCCTCAAGAAAGGGCACCACTATACACCTAGGCTGTTTTATTTATGTTGCTATGAAATTATATGAAATTCTGTATGAGTATGCTTTTACTGTTCACACTGAAATGCATGTTTAAAGGAAATTCTGTTATGCATGATGTTAGATTTCTGTTATGATTTACTGCCAATGATTATGAACTTTTGCCCAATACATGATTACGGAAAGAAACTTTAGGCCTTAAGAAGAATCATGAATTTCTGCTACTGTACTCTGTTTCTCTGAATTTAAAGCAAAAGACCTCCGGTAATTTTTAAAGAAAATGATTTAGAACTCCGGCATTTGTACTCCGTCCAGTTTGAATAAGGAACTCCGACCTTTTTATGTATAATGTACTCCGTTCCATTATGAAAAGTAGTCTGGCCTTCTGTTTAAAAAGAACTCCGGCTTACTGTAGAAAAAAAAAGAGAACTCCGGCCTTTACGTCTTTAAAATTACTCCATTCCTTTGTTTTGAAATGAACTCCGGTTTATGAATTCCGTATTTTATGAGCTTCGGATTTTAAACAGAAAAGTACTCCGTTCATGAAGCACTCCGTTCCTTTAAGCACTCCGGATCTTAGAGCTCCGAATTTCATAAAAAAGTGAACTCCGGATGTATGAACTTCAGTTTCAGGAACTTCGGTCTTTCGTTTTAAAAGAACTTCGGAAATTTAATAAATAAGACTCTGTCCTTTTTATTGGAAAAGAACTTCGGATATTGAACTTCGGAAAAGACACTCCAGATTTCAAAGAAAAGACACTCCGGATTTCAAAGAAAAGACACTCCGGATTTTAAAGAAAAGACACTCTGGATTTTTAAGAGAAGGCACTCCGGTTGTAGCACTCCGGATTGTAAAGGAAAGACACTTCGGTTGAAGCACTCCGAATTTTGAAAGAAAAGTCCTCCGTCCATTTTAAAATAAGCACTTCGTCCCTTTTGAAAAGAAAGCCACTCCGTCCCTTTAAGAAAAATAACTTCAGACTTTGTACTCCATCCTTTATAGATAAAGAACTCCGGTTTTTAATGATCTTTGAATTAAAGATACGAACTCCGGTTTTGATTAAAGAAATGAACTCCGGCTTCTGCATAAAATGAACTCCGGCTTCTGCATGAAATGAACTCTGGATTCTGCATGAAATGAACTACGGCTTCTGCAATGAACTCCGGCCCTCTTCATGAAATGAAC
>JAODPA010032501.1:21540-36807 GCA_025585075.1 Nepenthes mirabilis | reverse complement strand
ATTTAGGTAAATTGGATTTATTAAAAATAATTGTATATTATAAAATTTTGAAGGAAATTCAGATCGGGTAGGCTAGTACCTAAGGTGTGCCCGTCATGCGCCTGAGCACAAAAAACAGATTAGGTGGCACTCCGTCTAATGCAGCGTTTGTGCACTAATTCTCGTGAGAATGGCGCTCGAGCACCAGTGGCCTGTTTAAGCAACAATAGTGGAACTATTCAGCTATTCATGCAAGAAAGAGAAAAGGAAAGAGAGAGAGGATGAAGAGAATAGGTGGATTGGAGTATTCTTTTATCAGATCTGTTTAGTTGGAGATTGAGGTAAGTATCCTTTACCCTATCCTTGGTATATTTTTATATTTAATAAGCTTTACTCATGTTTGGGCTGTAATGCTATGATGCTCCGCGTGCTCGCATGAGATTAGGCCATCAGAAATCAGCTGGCTTGCTGCCTGCTGATGATGCTCTACTAGCTGATTCTCGTTGTTGTGTTCTTGCCGTAGCTTAGCTCGGGGCGTATGTTGTGGCCTCCTCCGAAAACACAACAAAGCCTCAGTAGGCATGCTGTCTGTGCATGCCTTGGTCCTAGCTTCAGTTTTCTGGCATCTGGCTCGTTGCTTGTTTTTCTAGCCGTTGCTCGCCGGTTCTTCCTATGAAAGCAATGCCCGGGGAGTATGGTCCGGCTACTTCACCAAACCAGTGCTGCCGTGCTACTGCGTCTGCCATCTGGCTCGCTGCTTGTTTTTTTTCCAGCCGTTGCTTGCCGTTTCTTCCTGCTGCAGCATTGCTCGGAGAGTATGTGCTGGTTTCTTTACCATAAAAGTGATGCCGATTTTGGTTTGTATTGACTCCCTTCCATCAAAGGGTATTCTGGTGTAGGACTTGTTTTTTTTGTATTTATTTTATTGTTCGGGATCAGCCCCTACAGTTATGATTTTATCCCAAGTCGGAAAAATACTTGGAATTAAATCATAGTTTGTAAAATTTTCTCTTTTTTTAAATACAATTAACTTACAAAAAAAAAAAATTTACTCATGTTTGGGGGCATAATGTACGTGCATGTTATTTTTTATTGATCCTATTTGTTTTCTCTGTACATGCATGTCTTATTTACCGGTTATTTTGAGATTTTGTTTGGGCTTTTTCTAATATTTGAAAGTTTTGTTTATTTTACGAAAAAATAGGTAAGTATTTGAGATATTATGTTTGTGTCTCAGTTTATTTATATTAAAAAAAATCATAAAAACCTATATGGGCGTGCATTGGTATATATGTATTGCTGCTTGGGGCTTGGGATGACTACCTTTGTGATTCGATTCGATATGTGACCCTTTCTTGATCGGGTAAGCTCTGTGACTCTCTTTTTCACCATTAGGAAAAGGCCTTGATATGTGATATAGATGACTTTCTCCGTTTGTATTTTAATGAAAACCATCGTAAGATGATTGAACAAAATTAATATATTCGAACATCCTAATATATCAACAATATTGACGACATTTTCGATGCAATATAATCAGATGCCACAATATCCAAATATCTTCATTACAGTACATGAAACCAAGATCAATCTAATATACAAGCCAAGTGACATAACCAAATAATATGATAATCCAAGTTCTAATTTCATAACAATAACAGGATCCTAGCACATGCTTTTGTTCTTTGGTTGGCCATTCAGATAAAGTTAAACACGTTCGACCGCATTGGAAGCATTATAAACCAACTATTTTTTGTGGTAAGTAATAATTGTATTAAGATTGAAGAATTTATAAAAATTATGTTATATATCATCAAGTCTCTTTTCAACTTAGATGTAGAACATAAGCGCTAGGGCATTTCCCGAGCTCCATAATAAGTGTCTCATATGAATATGAAAAAGTGAGTGACGACAAATCTTATACAATTAAATGTCCCTACAGGTCAAGTAAGATAAATTCCAGCGTGCAGCAACACCATTGATATCTTTGATTTGTCTCATAAAGATCATCTCCAGCTTATGGCGAATCGTTTCTGTGATCTGATCTACAATTTGGTATTCATCCGTCCCTTGCAAAATGTGTGTTTCTGCAATAATGCTGTGAAAAGTCACGATCACCTGTTCTTCCGCTGCACATTCTCCTTTGGAGTTTGGAGATTGGTGTGTAGATATGCCGGAGTTAACTGGCCATATGAGTGGAAAATAAATTTCAATTGGGCAGCTGTTAAATGGTGTGGAAAGAATTCAAAAGCTTACTCATTTCGACTAGTACTAGTAGACGCTGTGTATTTTATTTAACAAGAGTGCAACCAACGTACATTTAATATCTTACCACCAAAGGACGAGATACAGCTGGCAAACGTGATCCGCGCCACAATCTGAAACAAATTGGCGATGATTGCTTTTGGTAGGGATAATTGCAGGAGATCCATCATAAGAAGATGGAATCTTCCATTAGCTTGTATTTGACATAATTGATTAGGCCTTATTTGTTCATTTTGATTGAGGATCTTAGTTGGTCTATAATATTGATGATCGGGGTATGCCCCAACCGTGAATTGGAATTATAATATAGTTTTTGTACATCTCTTTTTTCAAATATAGAAAATTGCTTATCAAAGAAAAAACAATACAATATACCAACATCCGTCTATTCGCCATCCCACAATACCAAAATACAACCGACACAATTTTAGCCCAACTACAGAACGAAATACTCACAAAATATGAATAAAGTCTCAGACAGTAATCATGTTCGAGTTTCCTACAAGGCACCCGGAACTCTCTAATATGAAAGGATAAGAAGCAATGGAAATGTAAGCCAAATACTCAATATATGTATATAATATGTATATAACAAATCATACGTCCAAAATCAGAACAAAGTAACGAATTAATAAAACAAACTTTGTAAAAGCTAAAATTCAAATATTCAATGTGTCATATCAACGGAAGTTTGAATGTGGTCTCATACTCAAAAGTATAATTCAAAAATGAATGCCAAATATTCCGAATGTACAAAATCAACTAAATCCCAACTGCGGTTGAAATCTACAAATCTCAATATCAAAATCTCAAATATTCAAGTCAATGTAGGTAAAAATATCAAAATGCTAAAACATACTCAAATCGTGTTAGTGAATGGCAATTGGCTCTTTAACTATGCCCGATATAAAGCCACTTTTCTTCCTGCTAGATTATTCGATCATTCTCCTTGTCTTCTGCATTCGGAGGACACACATCTAAAAAGGAAGGGTATGTTCTAATTTAACAACTTTCTTACCTCTCACCCACGATTTCTCCCAACTGTTAGTGAAGCTTGGCAGGTGGATAGAAATAGTTCTCCAATGTTTAGACTCTTGGAGAAGTTGAAAAACACAAAACGGCCTCTCAAAGATCTTAACACATTTGCTGGGACTGTCTTTGAGGAAGTGGCCAACACGCGTAAAGCGCTGGAAGAAGTTTAGAGGGCTCAGCTCAGCTCTTATGATGGAGGTATTTCTGGTGAGGTAGAATGATCATGCAAGATAGAATACCTTCGAGCAATGGCCAAGGAGATTGCTTTCTTATAACAAAAGGCTAAGATTTTTTTTTTTTTTTGGTAAGTAAATTGTATTGAAAACAATTTTAAAAATTTACAACTTCGATATTCTATTTCAAAGTGTTTTGCGGACTTAAAAATAGACAAGGACGCTAGGGCCTATCTCAAGCACAAAGGAATAAGTCTCTACAGTAAAAAGAAATATAAAGGGAACAATCCGACGAACGCCAAAAGTCGTTAGCCAAACTAATCAGGCGCAAGACCTCAAGGAAACGCCACATTGCCAGATCCACTTGAGTTACCGTCAATCCGCTTCGAACATGACAATCAAGTCAGCACTCCAAATGTTAGAAAGAGTGATCCTTCCAGGCCAACAGCTGAAGATCTGTCAAATCACCAATATTAAAATTTTCTTTTTCACAAAAAACACAACACGGGTATGAACGCAGAACCTAGAAGAAAGTACGGGTAAGAAGGCAAAACCCAGAAGAAAGATTTTTTTTTGGGGGGTGGGGAATGCATAGACCATCCGCAAAAGGCTAAGATTCACTGGCTTAAGGAAGGAGATCAATGCTTGAGATATTTTTTTCACTCCATCAATGGCAAATCCAACCACAACCGAATCCTTTCTCTTACTAAAGATGACGGAGTGCTTACCAAGAGTAAGGAAGATGTGCAAACACTGATTATTGACCATTTCACGAGGTTGTTGGGAACTGGCAACGACACAGCAATGGTGGGTTTGGAGCGGCTTCGTCTGTATATTTGCCACACTCTTCCTCCTTCGGTCAAAGAGGCTCTTTGTAACCTGGTGCACGTGGAAGAGATTCATAGGGCCCTCCTCTCCATCGGAGACTCTAAAACTCCTGGCCTTGATGGCTTCTCATCAAAGTTTTACAAGGATTCATGGCACATTGTGAGCCCTTCGGTGGTGGAAGCTGTTCAAGACTTCTTTACCAATGGGAAGCTCTTAAAACAGGTGAACGCTACTATCATTAGTCTTATCCCAAAGATAACTTCCCTTGCAAAAGTGACCGATTACATGCCATTCTCTTGCTGTAATGTGACTTACAAGATCATATCGAAGATTATTGCTAACCGTATCCGAACTACACTGCTTATTTTGGTGGATAAATGCCAGACGACATTTGTTGCTGAACTGCAATGAGCCGCCAGACGGCTGAGGAGAACGGGCAGTCAAAGAAGATGTGGTTATGACTTTCCCTACCATTGATGCAAAGGACACAAGATGCTGGGATGTGGAGGAAATTACCAACACGATCCAGGGTGTTTGAGTCTGAGACGGATAGCCAACCAGATGATGAAGGCATGAGCCGGAATGTACATATGGCCCTAGACAAGGCTAGCCCATGCCACCGTTGCTTTAGGCTCTTGAAAAATCCCATATGCGGATTTAGAAGAGAATGCCCCTGAGCGATCGGCAGTCCAGAGGGCCACATCACGGTGAGAAGGATCAGGGGGTAGAGGGGCATACTATCTACAATGCGAGCAACCTCCATATCATACGGGTTTGGCCACCTCCAGATACCATTCAAAATGATATCCTTGACTTTTGCATCGAGAGGTAACTCGGTAATGCATCTGATCCTCTCATTGAATCGGTCACAGAGAGGACCTAGCGGATGCCAATTGTCTAGCCAGAGGAAAGTGTCAACTCCATTACCTACGTGGAACTGAATCAGGGGGCGTAGGGCAGGCCGGAGAATAACCTGGACTTCTGAAGAAATAATTTTCACCCCTACCTTAAGAGGGTCCCAACCCACCCAAATACGCCCCAGAGAAGATTCGGAGTAATTCATGTACGAATCCCAATGAGGTCTAATCCTAGCTGATATGGATGCAGAATTCCTCTCAGCTACTTTAGTTTCAACCAAACCCACAACATTACAGCCGTGGGAGCTGATGAGGTTTCGGACTTCATGGGCTTTTACCAGCCCATTTAGCCCCCTCACATTCCAACAAGCTATATTAATCATGGGATGATGGCAAAGCGGGGAAGCTCTCTTAGACTTTGGGGAATCTTTTTTCTTTCTTGATGCTTTTTTCCCCTCTTTTTAACACTGCCATTGGATAGAGGAGGAGTCATGGAAATTGGGCTTTTATTATTCGATATTAACCTTGGGGTACTAGCAAATTCAGTATCAGAGGATTCATGAGTTGACTCCACATCCACAAGACCACACGAGTCATCAATTGGAGGTGGGGATTTGGAGTCCGAAGGGCATGTAACATAAGTTAACCGATCCTCTTGATGGTCACATTGTGATTTTAGACCTTTCTTCATTTTAACAGACCTCATGGAAAAGTCTAATCTAGTCTCGGCCGTTGTGAGGGGAGAAACAATGGAATCCCCCCCTAGAGAAACTGGAGGGCATTTGCCATCATGAGATGATTCAGTCTTATTTAGCTCCTGAAGGACACTAAAAGGATTGGAGGTATCCAGAACTTGATGACCCGACATGCCGCTTTTGTATTTTTTGCTTTGTCTTTTTATATATATAAGTATTTTGGATTGATGAGAGAAAATAAATTACACAGACTATGCTTTATTTCTAAGTATTATAACTTAGAAATAAAGCATAAAGTGTTAGGGCATATCCCGAGCAGCTGGTACATTATAAAATAACATACCAAAGAGTCCTCCAGGAGGACAACGTTCAACAAAAACGACAAAATATAAGATCTATCTAATGTTACACATGATTAGTCAACAGATCAGCTATTCCAAAATCGGCTGAAGCAACTCAGCAACACAGATGCCAAACGTACTATCCAACGCAGCACAAACCTGTAGGAAGAGGCAAGCAAATTCACCTCCCAAGTCCACTCCGGCCGCATCACACACATGCCACTCCGGCTTTTAGTGAACAAAGGGCACTCCGGAAATGGCCACTCCGGCCTCAACACACGCAGACCACTCCGGATTATAGAGTACAAAGGCACTCCGGATACATCAAACTCAAGGTCACTCCGGCCTTTTAGCAAAACAGCACTCCGGTATCATCATTTGCATGGCCACACCGGAAACATCATACACATGGCCACTCCGTCCGCATCATATGCAAGCCACTCCGGCCTTTTTGTGAGCAGAAGGCACTCCGTCCAGACCACACTATGGGCACTCCGTCCAATTTATACTAAGGCACTCCGGCCTCAAAATATACAAGGCACTCCGCCAAAGCCAGCTCCGGCCTCATAGCCTTACACTCCGGCCTTTCAGAGCATAAAAGGCACTCCGGATTCATCTTGCCAAGGCCACTCCGGCCTTTTAGCGAAAAGGCACTCCGGCCAATTAGTGAAACTTATCAATTAGCCAAGGAGAACTCCTTTGAAGAGGAACAACTCAACCAAACCACATCACTCCGGCATTAAGAGAAAAAAAAGGCACTCCGATCTCAAAACACGCAATCCACCCACACACGGCCACTTCGGCTTTTAGTGAACAAAGGGCACTCAGGAAATGGCCACTCCGGCCTCAACACACGCAGGTCACTCCGGACCTTTAGAGTTCAAAGGCACTCCAGAAACATCAAACTCAAGGTCGTTTCAGCCTTTTAGCGAAAGAGCACTCCGGAATCATCATTTGCATGGCCACTCTGGAATCATCATACGCATGGCCACTCTGGCCTCATCACACGCAAGCCACTCCGGACTTTTAGTGTGCAGAGGCACTCCGGAAAAGCTCTCCTAACGGAAGAACAGCTAACCAAATCAGCAGCAAGTTTCCACTGCCAGCATCATGGATCAACCTGCTATTCTTCACAAAACACCACAGTGGATCCAGCACACAGAGAAGGATGAACTCCAACTGAAACAAAACCATTCAGTTTCCAGCATATGCGAATGGATGAATTAACAAAACTTATGGAGGCCCTCCACTAGACCATCCAAATCGCTAAACTGATCTGACGGAAAAGCTGTGTTCCATTTCAACATGACTTTTAGAGGGTCTAATATAATCGACCTTCGATCAGGAGGTAGGGAGTCAATGTGAGGCTTTGAGGAAATGGCAGTCACAAACAAGCGAAGGGCTTCAAAATAAGCACTCGAAGGACAATTCAGGAAATCCTCCTCCAATGGAAAGGAGGATCTGAATAAATTTTTTGTAACCTTAGACAAATCTGCCCAACATGAATTAATGAAATCAAACAAAAAATCACGTTGATCCATGGAGATGGACTTAAAGTGCAGCTAAGAAGCATTCTCAGCAAGTAAGCATCGGAGGGCATAATGCATAGGATCCTTGGCGATAACCTCATCAGTCCATTCCTCGGAAGACTGAGAACTAGAATCATCGGGGTCACTCTCAATGTCCTGATTCTCACCAGCATTACAGCCAGGCCTTTCAAGCTGCTGACTTTGTATACACAGAGCACCAACCGGACCCTTACTATAGCAATGAGGCTCACCACCGTCATCATTATAGCAATCAGGAACACCAACCTCATCAAACTGAACCCCTTTTGTGCCCGCAATAGCCTCAATTGCAGGGGATTCGATATGGGCAGAGCAAGTGACCACATGAGCCGCAGTAACGAGAACATTGTCCGTTGGTCTCGCCTCCAAATCAACAGGAAATTCAACACAGCAATCAGTTGATATTGCCTTCTGCATATCCGAATTCCTAAATTCCATAACCTCAGGGACCTCTGTAACAGACTCAGAAGGCATCGCCAGCTCCAAAGGCTCCTTAGGAATGGAATCAGAAACCTCTTGTTCAGAGACAGAAATAACAGCTTCCCCAATAGAAACAAACTGAGAGTTGTCTGTAGCTTTGGGTCCTTCCATAGAAGGAAAAGACCCATTTTCATTCAAGGGGCACTCCGTGGACAGAGTCTTTGGGGCAACAACCTGATGGACAGGCTTAATCCTTCTGGTACCTTTCTGAGAAGCAGTCCGACCATTAGCATGAGGCTTCGGCCTCCATTGATAATCAACCTTGACTTCGACAGTCATGGCCGAATCCAAAACCCCAGTTTTAACCAGGATCTTTTTCGGGAGAGGAGCATTTTTACTCACCTTAACGCAAATTCGAGCGAATTGCAACCGCTCCATACGAGCAGTGATTGGGTCAAAATGAAGAGGTTTCCCAACCCCACTTGCAATCCAGCTTAGGCCCAATGGAGTCCAGAATTCAATCGGGATGTTGGATAGGGTAATCCAAACTGGGAAGGTTTGGAAAGAGTCTTTAGACAGCTCCATCCCCGGCACCCAACGTTTAAGAATAAGCGGATGTTTGCCGAAAGTCCAAGGGCCATTCGACAAACAGAGACCTAATTGCTTTTCAGAAGCAAATCGGAATAAGAATCTGTTCTCGTTCCCAGCCACAGGGCAGAGCCCAAATCTGGCCCAAATTTTGCGCGCAATGTTGTTAACTGCCAAGAAATGCAGAGGAGATTCGTGGAAATATCCCACCAGAGTGGCGCCCTAGATCTCCTTGCTCTGCTAGATTACTTCAGCAGGAGGGGATATGGAGACAATATCCCCATCAAATGCTTGAGGGGGGTAAAATTTAAGAGGAGAGCAGAGGTCGTCGTTCTTGGCAATTTCAACCCAGGAGGACGGTGGCAAAGTCACACCTGAATTTATTTGCAAAGAGATGGGCGAAGAACCGCATACAGCAACGCGTTCACACTTGACCTCTTCAGAAGCCGAAATCTGGGGAGACAGCTTAGCAGAAATGGCTTGGGCTTTAGAGACAGAAGACGGGGAACCCAGACTGGTCGTGGCGGGAACAGCGGGAGGGAGCTTTAGACCATCAAGGAAGGAGGCGTCCGGCCCAGAGAACGAAAGGAGGGAGTCCCTCTGTAAAGGAGGGAATGAGGGAGAGGGGAGGATGGCTGAAGAAGTTATGGATGACGATGGAGGAAGCTTGGGGGGCGGAGAAGGAAGAGGAGACCTGGGGGGACGCCATAGGCAGCCGAGGACCGGCCATGCCGGCGCAGGCGGCGCCGCTGGCCGATCGAAATTCAAATTTGAATTTGAAACCTNTAACCCTGCCATCTCATCCGTGTCGATTCTTCCTCAATCTCTTCCTCCGTCTCACCTCTCCCGCTGTCGTATTTCTCTCCCTCTCTGTACGCTGTTGAATCTCTCCTCAGCAAACCCTTCATCCCTTTTTCTCTTGCTCAGTCTCTCGCCCTCACGTTCTCTCTCGAAGCTTCCCAAACAAAACCCTCCGCCGTCATCTCTCTCCGCATCGCTCCTCAACAACCCTAACCGCTCGCGTGCCGTTTCCTCACCATGGCCGATCAACAGATTCTCTTTTACCAGCCAAACTATTCGGCCGTTTCAACCTGATGACCGCGTCTTCACTCAGAAATTTCTATATATACGACCCTTCTGCTCCTGTGATAGCACGGAACCGATAGACATTGGAGAGAGAGGAAGCTTCCGCAACCAATTTCGATTTTCAGAAGGAGTGCAGCGGGGGAGAGTGCAGAGAAATAATGGAAGAAGGGGAGAACGAGCGTAGAGAAATTAGAGGCGAAGCTCTGCTGCCAGGCAGTTGTCAGTACCGCTGTCAAAGATTTGGTGAGCTCGCGTGTCGTGTTTCTCACGACTCTCTTTTGTGCCGAGGCTTCCAACAGGTAAGTGATTCCCCTTACTTTCACTATCTCCTCTAATCGCAAGTAAATTCCTATTCTGTGTAAGCAAATCTCTCTTTCTCTTACGAACACCGTAATCCTTGTTGTTGGTGTTATTAGTGTGTTAATTTGCGGTGGATTGGTGAGGATTAGCCATATCTGTTATGAATCTGAAATTGGGGAAAAACCCGAGCACAGTTCTGTTGGGCGAAGAGATCGAATAATTGAGGTTTTTTTGTTCAGTTAAGGGGCATAATTTAGAGATAAAATATGACAATATTGTCATCGTTCGTGTGGAAACAGGAAAAAAATATATCAGAAAAACAGAGCATCGACTCCGTCAGTGGAAGTGGATATATTCGTAGGATTTATGCGGCCATTGGGACTTGACAAACAGCGGATTGACAGTTTCAACTATTAAATCATGGAAGTGGAATCTTTCTTGTTTAAGTGTGTCAATCTGAAAGCTGAGTGTAAAAACAGAGCCTTATGCTGGTTTAGTGATGCGTGCACGGCTGCCAGCAGCGAAGCAGCAGATGAGATTAGAGGGAGATGGGAAGATATATCTGAAGAAGAAGGAGGGGAAGGGGAGTTGGACAGAGGAAATGACGGGGAAAAGAGGGAAAAAGGGGAAAAGGAATGGGGAAATCAAGAAAGATAGAGGGAACAGAACGAGAGAGAGAGAGAGAGAGAGACCGAGACAGAGAACAGAAACGAGGAGGAGAAGAAGACAGTATGCCTTTTTTTCCTATCTTTCTGCCCAGCACAGTAATGGGATAAATACAGGTGGCCCAGCAGAAATAGGCATTCCTAACAGATTAACAAACTGGGGGTAATAGGGGAGGGGAAATCAAATTAATAGATTCTTAACAGTTTATGGGCAGGGGAAGGAAACTAAATATAATCCCGAATTTCAGTGATGATTAGATAGTCTGAGTGATTCGTCGTGTTGGTGTGGACTGCTGCCGGCATATGCCCGAGGAGCAGTTGAGGAACCCTGTAACCGTAACATTTAGTGTGGCTGATTGAAATGCTGAAGAGAACGGAACTTGTAATCTGGTGGCTTCTGGATGTGTGTTGTATATATGTTGATAGCTGTTTGAACGAATTATTCATATACACAAATTTGGCAGTGTATGCATGTAATGATTTTATATTCCTGTGTTTTTGCTGTGGGTATTTACATGTGCATGGGTGTGTTTGGTAGACTAAAAATAACGATAGTGTATTTCCATATGTTTGGCTGTAGGTTTATACATGTAATAATTATGTATTCATGTATACTGTGTAAGAATATGTATCAGTTTATATGTTCGTATGCAAGCATATACAGACAGCAGTGGAGGAGTGAGTATTCTGACAGTATGTGTTAACTGGCAGTGTGTGTGTGTGTGTTGGTGCGGGTGTGTGCATGCGTGTGCAGTGTGCAGTGTGCGGTGCATATTTATATATAGATATGTATGTATACTTGAGAATATAGATGAAAGTGTGCGTGGAGGGCATTTATAGTTTGTATATGTATTAAAAATATATATGTATAATGTACTGGTATGTGTATGTAGGTATATATGTATATTTTCGTTTATGAGCTGGTTATATGAAAAAATTAATAGTGCTTATTATTCAATTGGAATCTCAAAAAAATTAGTTGGGATGGAATTTAAATAAAAATGGAGATTGTTGGCCTTTGTTCGGTGGTGGCATGTTGGTGAGTAATTTATTGTGGCCTTAGATGTAAGTCTAGTAAATTGGTAATGGCAATATTATTTGATTTAAATCCATTGAACTGACATAAGTGGTAATATATTAGTGAATGCTTTAGTGTTAAAGGAACCGGGTTAGTTTTGGTCTAATAATGGATATAAATGTTTAGTGGCATTGTGTGGAGTCGTAGGACATGATGGGCTATCGTGGGCTAATTGGTTGATATTATTCGTATATATTTTTGTATCTCAGAATCTTTCCTATTTCGTTGGTAATGACCTCCTTTGTGCTAGTCTTGATACCGTGAGTACGATTCTTATTAGCACAGAATGACACTTCTATTATTGTAGTTGCAAAACCTTATGTGTATGATACTCGATTACATGAGCATTTGGGTTATTGGCTTCCTACGGTCAAAGTAAAAAAAATTATATGAAAACATTACGGTATCAATGAGTATGGAACTTGCAACACCTTAATATAGTTTATAGTTATCCGATATTAATTTTCGTATCGTGGTGGTGATGAGGTATATTGTTAAGTATGGCAGGATGCATATGATTATTGTAGAGCATGATATCAATGATATCATAGTTGGAGATATTGGGTTTGACATATAGAGATGATATCCGAACCTAGCTGAGTCAGATGATAAGCGCGCTGGTGAGACGTTTGTACCTGGTTGGGTAGAGTATTTGTGGACTATGTATTTGGTCGGAAGTCAAACTTGGGAGTATTAATTAGCCCTTGCAAGTATCCAACTGTTGGGGAGATATATGCAGCATTTGGTTTATAGTTGTAGAATAAGATCCATGAGTTTTTTGTGATATCTCATTATTATTGATATCTTTTAAATTCGAAATTTAGTAAAATTCATGAATTTTTTTTTAGGTAAGTAATTTTCTATATTTGAAAAAAAAAAGAGATATATATAAACTATGTTTTAATTCTATGTCATGGTTAACCTTGTGCTTTGAATTAGAGCATACATGTTGGAGTATACCCTCAGTATCAATATTATAGACCAATGATGATGCACAATTAAATTGAACAAATAAGGCTTAATCAACTATATCTAATGCATGCTAATGAAAGGTTCCATTTTCTCATGATGGATATGTTACAATTATTCCTACTAAAATTAGTCATCGCTAATTTGTTTCGGAATGTGGCATGGATCACATTTGCCAGTTGTATCTCATTTTTTGGTGGTGAGATATTGAATGCATGTTGGTTATGCTCTTGCCAAGTGAAATACACTGTAAGTATTAGTGTAAGTCGAAGAGAGTAAGCTCTTGAATTCTTTCCGTACCATTTGCAAGTTTCTCAGTTGATATTTATTTTCCACTCGTATAGCCATCTAACTCTCTCATATCTACACATCAATCTCCAGACCCGAAAAGAGAATGTGCATCGGAAGAACAGGTGATTGTGACTTTTCATATCATTGTTGCAAAGAATACACACATTTGGTTGGTTTATGATGCTTCTGATGGAATCCATGAGTTGTATTTGGTAGAATCCATGTGTCGGATTCTATAACAATCGGATTCAGTAGAATCCATGGTGGTTGTTATTGTTTAATATTCAGATCATTCACATTGACATTTGAACTAGGGAATCACTGTTTGTCTTTTGATGTCGAATTTTGGGGGATTTCCGCTTGTTATTAGTTAATCTTATTATTTTTGTGGTACGAGGGTCGAATGTGACCCATCTTACTTTTGCTTTTGAGTTGTGATTACGATGTGTTGTAAGTGTTCAGATAAGAGTTAGATTTTATACTACTGTGCAGCTTTTATATCTTTGATATTTGAGATACTTATTGTTTATTATGCATTTTTTATTATTATCACTTGTTAGGCATTTAGCTCATCTTGACGTTTTATTGGCTCCAGATTGAGTTGATTACCTGTTGCTAGAACAGAGATCCCACTTATGCTGTGAAATTTATAGGTAGAGAGGATTTTGGAGGCTAATTGTTATCTTTCAGTGAGAGACAAACCAGATATGTTATTGGCAAAGGTTGGATAGTTTTGCTTCGGGTCTGATCCGTGATCTTTAGTTGTTTTTATTTTGGGATATTTACTTGATATATTAATGAATTGGTAGTTGTGTGATTGAATAATTCTGCAATAATGATAGATAATTAATGATTTTAAGTTTTGAGGCTTTTTCGCGAGAGTGGTCCAGGCTGTGTTTGATGTTTAGCGTTCGGGTTGCCACATAAGTGGGCACAATAAATTCAAGGAGTGACTCGGTGGATAAAGTAAAGGGTAAATGCCATGTGTAATGTGATAATCCTGAAATTTTAGGGATATCCAGATCGAGGGGGTTGCCGCTTGTGTGTTTATGAGTTGTGCATGTGATTTTTGGAGTGATTTTGTTCATTAAAAAGGGGATTCGAGGAATCATCAAGTTGTGATCATGCACCAAAGTGTTTTGATGAAATCTAGAAATCTAGTGTTGACCAAGGCTTAGACCAAATCTGCCTGATGAATCTTAGTGTGTATTTTATTATTTGGACATTTAATTATTACATATGGGATGTAATTTTATGAAAAGAAGGAAAATCAGGTCAAGTAGGGCATGCTTAGAGGACTTAATCATAGTTAGATGTGCCGAGTAATGTGGAATATCATCCTCACTTTATTGTCTTGATATGATCATATACCTCTTGTTCCACACTTGATTTGATTATTATAGCATTATTATTGATAGTTATCCTTATGGATAAATAAAGTGTACAAAAATTTTTATCCAATATTGATAAAATGTACAAATGATAGTCTATAGAATATTAGAGTAGTCTATATTTATCCAATATTGATTCCATATTTAAATGTTTAAGGTCTATTCATATTGTGAAGGAATGTTTTTAACTATATTACTATCGTAGGGAGATATCATGGGACATCAGCGAGGGACATTGAGTTTAGACGTGTTATGTTGTGAGTGTTGGGGGATTTTCAAGTCACTAGATTGTAGGTAGAAGTCTCCAATGTGCAGGGGTGGTTTTATGTCAAATAGCATATGTTGAGATGCTTTGTGACTTAACTAATATGATGTAAATACATTGATATTTGGTTTATAATAATATAATACTATTTGAGAAAACTCTTGTGGTATCTCAATTTGCCATGAGACCTTTGGGGATTCGGTGGAATCTTCTTTCTTGATGATCCATCTTGATTGTGTTTCATCATATAACCTTATCATCACTATGATTTGAGCCATAAGGTTTTGGTGAGCTAAATCATTCATTATATAATGTGTATTATCATTTATTGCTTAGGTATATTTTATATTGATATTTTTGAGATTGTCATCGTTGTTGTTTCATTGTTTAGATATGATTTACTTGTTGGGTATTCACTCATTTTTTGTGTTTTTTTATTCTATATTAGTGTAGGTAAGAAGGCTTTTGGGGTTTAA
>JAODPA010032501.1:0-21500 GCA_025585075.1 Nepenthes mirabilis | reverse complement strand
TCTGTTTTTTTGTGAGCATGATTATTTGTTTTCTCATTTTACTGTTAGAGTATGAGGCTTGTTGCTGCTTTTATGAGTGTGGATTCTTTACATTGGCTAGGTTGTTATTCTGTCGAC
The DNA here is from genome assembly GCA_025585075.1 of Nepenthes mirabilis. Taxonomy (NCBI): domain Eukaryota; kingdom Viridiplantae; phylum Streptophyta; class Magnoliopsida; order Caryophyllales; family Nepenthaceae; genus Nepenthes; species Nepenthes mirabilis. Next base: position 21,383 of record JAODPA010032501.1, on the reverse strand, counting down.
GCACGGTCGGCTTCCTCCTGCTTGGACGATCTTGCTGGATGGTGCTGTATCCGTCTCCTGTCGGACATGTATGATTTATGCCTTTGCAATGGTTCCGGCGCAGATCTATGACTGGTAGCTAGCTTGGTTGATGCGATGTGCCGGACTACAAGATTTTCTAGGAGGGCATGCTAATTTGGTTTTGTTGCTGGCTTAGTCTCGGTTTGGGAGGCCTGTTGCTCTATTGGGCTACTTGGTTCCCTCTCTTCTATGTTCCCGATATGGGGGATGATTGATCCTGTGTTGATATATGTGGCGATTTGATGTTTAGATGACTGAGTTGGAGACATTACTATCGTGTTACATACTCTATGATATTTTGATTGTATTCTTGCTTTCTTGACTTGAGTCAAGGTGCTTTGGGCTATCCTTGTTACTATATTCTATCTCCAAGTCGGCAAAACATTTGGAATAGAATATAGGTGTTGTATTTTCTTTTCTTTCTTTTTAATACAATTTCATTACTTACCCAAAAAAAAAGACTTTGACCCCCGAAATTTGCCTGTGAGCGTTTGCCAAATATAAAATTTGCTGGTTTTAAAAATACTTACTGCCAAAATATCATAACTTTCAATATTAGGATAATTTTCTTAAAAGAAGTTTTTAAAGAAATCATGATCTTTGACCACATTAATTGCAATCATGATTTTTACCCCCAATTCTCCCGTTAGTTCTTGCCTATTAGTTGTTTAGTAGTTTTTATTATTAATATCCTTTTATTTGATTTACTGTTAATTCCCAATTCACAAATACAAGTATAGAGTAGCATGGCGGGGAGAGAGAGAGGGAATTCCATATTTTTATTTTTTTTGTTTCCCTACCAAAAAAAAAAAAATCCTACCGATGCACGGTCGGCTTCCTCCTGCTTGGACGATCTTGCTTGTTTATGCGGAATTCGTCTCCTGCTACCTTTGCGACGGGTCTGGCGCAGATCTATGACTGGTAGCTAGCCGGGTTGAAGCGACGTGCTGATCTACAGGTTTGTTTGGGAGGGCGTGTTGATATGGTTTTGTTGTTGACTTCGTCTTCGGTTTGGGAGGCCTGTTGCTCTATTGGGCTACCTGGTTCCCTCTCTTCTATGTACCCGATATGGGGGCTGATTGATCCTGTGTTGACATATGTGGCCGATTTGATGTTTAGACGACTGAGTTGGAAACATTTCTATAGTGTCACATGCTCTATGATGTTTTGATTGTATTCTTGTTTTCATGACTTGTGTTATGGTGCTTTGGGGGCTATCCTTGTTACTATATTCTATCTCCAAGTTAGCAAAACATTTGGAATAGAATATAGATGTATTTTCTTTTCTTTCTTTTTAATACAATTTCATTACTTACCAAAAAAAAAAAAAAAGATAGGATTGTAAAATCTTCATTTCAGTGATAAAGATAGAAGAATAGTTCATTATACTATTTTCGGTAAAACATAAGGGTGACTAAATGAGGGAAAATGAGAAACAACGAATGTGAATTGAGTTTGTGACGATCTTCTGGCATGGGTAATTGCATTCGCTGAGCATGGGCTTTGGTGGTGAACAAGTCATTGCCGAATACATACTGCAGACAAAATATAAGCACACGCTATTACATGTAAGTGTCTTACCTTATTTTTATTTTTATTTCTTATTATATTTTATATTTTATTTACTACTATATTTTCTCTACTAAATATAAGCATGGGCTCTTTACGGTTTCTATTTTTTCTTTAAATTCCAACTTTAGAATATCAAATTTCAGCTTGAAATTCGATTTATTTGGGTCTCTCGTCTCCGGATTTGGCTGGTTTCCATGCTCTAGCTGTCGGGGCCGAGAGTCCTTGTTTCCGGTTTCCTTATGGAAGCTTCGGCTTTGGTTGCTGTCCGGTTTGTGTAACCTGGACAGCTTGTCTCTTCTGATGGGGAGCAGATGATTCTCTGTGCTGCGTACTTTGGTTTCGGGAGCTGCTGTCCAAAGCTTTTGCTCTAGTGCTGCTCGTTGGATCTGTCGCTGACGAATGTCCTGTGCTCTGGCTCTGAAGCCCCTCTGCCTGTGTGTTCCTTCCTGTTGGATGGGATGGGGGGTGCCCGTGCAGCTCTGGTTAGGGATCTCTCGGCTGGGGTGCCGAAGAGCTGGCCGTGGCCTTGTTTTGTCGATGGAATTCCTACTGATGCGGTGTTCACTGGACTGCTGGAGTGCTGCATTGAAGCCCCTTCTGTTTGTCGCGCTGTCATTTGGATCGGGAGCATTCGAATGTCCTTTGCTGCTGGCTCTGTTGATCCTCTGCCTGTGTGTTCCTACCTGCTGGACGGTATGGGGGATGCTCGTGCAGCTCTGGTTTGGGGCTATTTTGCATTGGTGCTTTAGAATTAGCCAAGGACTTGTTTAGATGCTTATGATCCTTCTGATGTTTTTTTGCCCCGGCGTTGGTTGTTGTCTGTTCTTGGATAATTTTGCCACTTCTGGAGTGGTGCAGATGGATTCGTTGTGATGCTCGTTTGGTGGGAGTATCTGAGTTTGCTGTTCTTTGGCTTCGGGAGCGGCTTCTGGAGCTAGAATCGGCTCTAGTGTTACTCTATGGACCTGACGCAGACAAATGTCCTGTGCAGCTGGCTCTGTTGCTCCTCTGCCTGTGGGTTCCTTCCTGTTGGACGGGAGGGGGGAAGCCCGTGTAGCTCTGGATTGGGAATTCTCGACTGGGGTGCTGTAGGGTTGGGCGAGGCTTGTTTGGATGCAGGAGAACCCTCTGATGCGGTGGATTAGGCTGGCCTGTGTATTTGCCATTTTCTTTCTGATATTGTGATTGATCTGGTGGTTGTGAATGGATTACAATGCTACGAGATGCTGTAGGATTGACTCAATTTGTCATGAGGTGTCTTCTGGTTTATTGTTCGTTTCTGCATTCCTCTGGGATGCTGAATGAGGTGCCTTCTACTGCCTTTGCTATTGTTCCTGTTAGTGCGGTCGTTGGAGGCGATGAAGGATGCTGGTGATGCCATTCTAGCCGCTCTGGTGCTGGCATTCATTGCTCCTTCAAATGGCGGGTTGCCGTGAATGTGTGGTTTGCTGCATTTCTCTGAATCTGCCTCCTCTGGCTTATATGCAGTCTCTCGAGCTGTTTTTGGATCGGACGCATTTGAATATCCTGGGCTGCTGGCTCCGATGATCCTCAACCTGTGTGCTCCTTCCTGGTGGACGGTTTGGGGATGCCCGTGCAGCTCAAGCTTGGGACTACTAGGCTGAGGGGCTGAAGAGTCGGTCGAGGACTTGTGTGGATGCTAGTGATCCTCCTGATGAGGCGGAGTCCCTTCTGTCTGTAGCATATCAGTGGTGCAATGTATGGCTGCTTCTGTTGTGGGCTGCTGTGTTGAGTAGTGCTGCTAATGGCTGGTGCAGTTTGCTTTCTCGGATGTTGAGGGATTCTTGTTGAGATGTGGGACTGATTGTGCTTGCTGGCTTTCTGGATGTGCATGTATTCCTCTTGAGGATGTGTGCAGTGGTGGTCTTACAGTGGCCTAAATGACCATTGCTGAAGCTGCTGTGTGGCATTGAGTAGGAGCTGGTAGACATGATGCCAGGGCTCTTTTCTTTTGCTGTATATGGAATGGCTGCTGTGCTGTTTTTCTAACCATGGTGCAATGGCAGTGCAGTTGGCTGTCCAGCAGATGGTGTCCTTGGGCTTTTGGGCTCTCGATTTTGATTTCCCTTTGCACGGTTCCGAGGCGCTGCTGTACGGAGATGCTGGCCGAGGCCCTGTTTGGCCGAGGTGGTATTATGTCCGAGATGTGTTGCAAACTTTCGTTTTGGTCTTATGCCCATGGGTGTCCTCCTGGAGGACCCCTGTGTTGTGTGTCATTGTTTTTGTGTGTATTTTGATGTACTAACTACTCAGGGTATGCTCTAGCGCTTTATGCATTATCTCCAAGTCAAAATATTTGGAATTAATACATAATCTGTATAATTTTTTTTCCTATTAATCCAAAATACTTACTTAAAAAAAAAAGTACACTCACTGCGCCCCCCCCCCCCCAAAAAAAAAAAAAAAGTGTTTTGGTTCTCCCCAGGCTTCTCTGGTTTGCTGGTTTGTTGGACTTCCTCTGGATTAGGTGTCGGATGTTGATGCCTATAGGTACACTGAAGCTAGGCTGATGATCCTCTTTGCTCCAGACTGGCTGATTCAAGGTTGGGTAATGGAAAAGTGTTGATGCTAGTTCCTTTTACGGGGGCCAATGGTCATCCTCTGGATTGGCTTTGGGTGTAGAGGCGTTCAGTTGCACTGATGTGGTGGTGATGAACTCGTTTGCTCCAGCCAAGATCAGTCCAGGTTGTTGGAATGACAATGTGACCCCTGCCAGTCCGGTTGAGCTATTATTATTATTATTTTTTTGATAAGTCGGTTGAGCTATTGTTGATGTGGTGGATTAGTGTCCTTGTGGCTGGGCGAGCCGTAGCAGCTACTGATGCTGCTGCTTACTTGGAGATTGCGTGCTGCTAATGGCTTGGCTGGTAGTGGTGTGGTCGGGATAGCTCTGGTGCTGCTGATGCCCGGGCTGCAGTCCTTCAGATCCAATCTGGTGATAGCCCTCCGGTCTAGAGCATGCTGAAACACATTGCTGCTCCTGTTGTTGCTCCTACAGGGCTGTGGAGCTAATATCAGCTATTGATGCTGAATAATGGTGCTATGATTCGGCTGTCCTTTGTTGTGATGGATTCAGTTGTAAGGCTGGGCTGGGATATCTTCAGAGGGCCGAGGCAGTTGGCTGATGATCAAAACCCAGGCAGAAATCTCAAATTCTCAACGCTGTAATGTGAGTTTTTGGGCAGGGCCCTTTCCGGGTGCATTGAGAATTTGTTGTGATGCTTCATAAATGCAGTAGCGGGCTGCCAAATCTGGGGAGTTTCTGGTGTGGCGCTGAAGCATTTTGATGTAGACAGGTTGAATGCTCCCTTTGCAGCTGATCTAGATATTGAAGATTTTTGAGATGTTTGATATCCGAGGATTTGCCGGCAGCCTCCCCTTTCTTCCCGGTCTGACATAGTCCTGATCTGAGCTTACTGCTGAGGATATGTTTGTGAATCGGAGCAGGTGTTGCTGTGCTCTGCTGGCTTTCAGACGATGGAGTGGGCTTCCCCGTTTGTGTAGCTTCTGAATGGATGTTGTTTCCTGCCGTGATGGTTGTGTGCTGATTATTCACCAGCTGTGCCCGCTGTAAGAACGCCCCTGCTGGAATAAATTTTCAGAAGATGCCTCTGTTGACATCTTGGCAAGAGTCAATGTGAGATGTTGGGCATGTTTCTCCACCTATTATCCATGATATATGTAAAGTGCCGACGTTGCAGGACATGCGATACAGTGAAGACTGAGATTTTCTTTTGCCTTAACCCGAGTTGTTTGTTTCCGAGATGCTGCTGATTTGTATAGCCGGTTTTGAACCGCGATGCCATTTGGGCGCGGTGATTGCCAAATGGCCGAGGTGAAGCCGCTGGTTAGCTCCAGTTTGATATCCTGAGATGTCAGTTAGTTAGTTGATGTCATCCAGCTGATTTCTTTGTAACCCTGTTGCTGTATGAAGCTGCCAACTAAGAATTGCAGATTTTCTGATGGCCGTGTCTAGATTGCAAAGCTACAGTACAGGTTTGATTGCTCCATCCTCCCGGAGGAAGCTGATACATTGTGCCTATTGGGCTTTTTTTTCCTGCAGTTTTCTCCACAGTAATGGCGGTACTGCCGGATACATTACTGATGCCTGTGTTTATTGTGAACCATTCCACTCACCTAAATTGGTAGGGCGTCGTGAGTCGGAGGTGCACCCCACACCTGTCCACATTGGGCCGAACGGTAAGTGGAGCCAATCTAAATCTAAGAGGAAACGGAAAAAAGCCTCAAAGATCCCAAATGGCTCTCCAGACAAGAATTAATATCTCCTGCGGCCTAGGAGAGTATCTTAGACTTTTTGACTGCCTGTTAATGCTGGCAGTTCTTTTGTCCCTTTGATGTTGCTGTCCATAACAGATTTTCTTGCTGGTTCAGATTAAAGGCTTGAAGGGGTGAAGGAGTATGATGCAGGGTGATGTCTATTGCTGATGTTGCATCTGCTGATTCCTGGATGGATATGTAGGATTTGAGTGGTGTAATTCCTCCTGGCTTCTGAAATTGCTTCTGCAGATTCTGTTGCGGTAGTAATGTTGTCGTGGGGCTTTTTATTGCATTAAGGCTTGTGGCTAAAATAAGGGTTATACAGTTGCCGTTGGAAACCTATGCTGGTGTTGGGGATGGGGCTTTGTTGCAATTGCCTAGAGCCTTGCTGCTGTTGGAAACCTTTGGTGGATGATATGCTGAGTTTACTGCTGTTGGCATGTTGGAATATTGGCTTGCTCTTGATCGTGATATTTCGGTCAAGCTGAGGATGCTGCTGGTATTTTGTTTGTGGAGAGTTCTGCTGCCGGGGTTGTGGTGAATGTGCTGCTGCCCCCGCTGATGCAATGAATGAGGAAATAAGTCAAGGACCAATCTTAGCTTGGTTACTGCGGTTATCCGGTGTGAGGGGCTGTGGATGAAGTAGAAACTTTTAATGAAGCTGCCTCTTCGAAGTTTTCTCCATTATTTTGATGAAGTTACTGATGCTGTTCGTGCCAGAAGTCCCTAAGTAATGTACTTTGAAGAATGGTAAATGCTTGTATCTGATCTCCTCATGCTATGCTGGGCAGTACTGATTGCTGATGAGTATGAAGGGGATGATTGTAGCTGGCCTGTTGGTATATGTGATAGCTGATGGCCTTCCACTTCTGATCTGGTCTGAGCATGGTGTTTCAGCTCTCTATGCTGGCCCCATATGTTTTGCTGCCCTGTGGAGTTAGAATCTACTACTACCGGTGATGCTATCGGAAAATGCTTCTGCCTCTTTAGTGAGCAGCATGGATTTGATGTTAAAGCAGCAGTTCTGCGTTGGGGATGTGTTTGCGGTTTTGTTGCGCAGCATGGTGTGAAGATTTGAGCATTTTTTTTTCTTTGATGTAAAACCTTTTTCGTCCCCATGCTGTTTGGGCGTGTTCTTCAAGTGCGTTGGTGTCGTCGTTGATGTCTATAATTCTGATGTCGCTGTTATTTTTTACTTTATTATGGTTTTGTATTCTAGATTGCGTTGCTCGGGGAATGCTCTAGCGTCTTTGTTCTAAATCCAAGTCGGAATAACACTTGGGGGTAGAACATTGTTTCTGTATATTTTTTTGCTTTTTATTTATAAAATTTACTTACCAAAAAAAAAAAAAAAAGTTTATTGTGAACCATGTGTTGGAAGGGGTGACAAATGTGCTGGATGGAGTGCGGTTGGAATGTTTTTTTCCTCTCTGTTTTGCGGCTGTTGGTTGAGTTCTGCCCAGCTTGGTGATCAGCCGGCTGGTATTCTGCAGTGGTGGCTCATGAGCCCCACGCAGATATTGCTGTGTTTGTTCGTTGAGTAGTTTGGCACTGAGCTTCTTGCTGATGATCTAGCAGTTGTAGACATGCTGAGGTAAGCAACAGGATGGTGTGCAAATTAACTCGATTCTTTGTGATTATGACCCAGGTGATGCTATGTTAATCTTTTGGTAAACGAGGTCTGTGTTGGTTTTTTTTTTTCGTCGTGTTTTCCTTTTGTAAAATTATTTCGATCTCATGATATGTTTCATGGTGGTGCTCGGGGTATACCCTAGCCTCTATGTTCTACCCTTAAGTCTGCAAAATACTTGTATTAGAATATAGTTTGTGTATTTTCTTTTATTTTAATGCAATGTTATTTACCCAAAAAAAAAGTACACAGTAACATCCAAATACTGCTTGCTCCATGGACGGAGTAACCTTGCGCTTGTTTGTTTCCGGTTTTCTTAAAACCGGAGTGCATTTATCATTTTCCCATTAGTCGTTTCTATTGACCTAAATTGCTGGCTCTCTTTTATCCGGAGCTCCTAAGGCCGGAGTGCTATTAACCGGAGCTCTAACGGCCGGAGTCCTTCCTTGTATCCGGTGTGCCAAATGCTTTGATGTTTCCGGAGCTCCAATAGGCCGGACTTCTATTATTCTTTTTTCGGTGTTTTTTTGTCCCTTTCTCCGATGCTTCAAAAAAAAAAAAAAACGAAGTGCTTTTGCGTTTGATAATCCGATGCTCCTTACCCAAAAAAAAAAAGTGCTCCTTAAACCGGAGTGCATTTATCCCGAGTGGCCATAAGCTGGATCACTCCTTTACGGAGCTCTTAAGCCTGAGTACTCTATCTGGAGCCCTTAAGGACGGAGTGCTTCCTATTATCCGGAGTCTTAAAACCGGATCACCTTTATTCGGAGTTCTAAAAGCTGGAGTGACCACCTTGCGAACATTTTCGGAGTCCTCTTGTTTCACTAAAAGGAAGGACGGAGTGGTTTTTTTGCTCTTATCCGGAGCCTTAAGGACGGAGTGCTTCCTTTTTCCGGAGCTCTTAAAGCCGGACCACCTTTATCCGGAGTATTAAATTCCGGAGTGACCTCTTTGCGAACATTTTCGGAGTCCTTTTGTTCACTAAATGGATGGACGGAGTGGCTTGTGTTCCTTGCTGGTCGGAGTGATTGATGCTCCTCTTCGCCCCTGTCGTGGACTTACTAATATAGAGTCCTCCTGTTTAGTACTGCTGGCAGTTTGTAGATTTGCGTCTTAATTATAGTGCCGTCCTTGATACTGTATTCATGTTGTTAATGGCTACTGTCATGGGTTTGGGGACTCCCTGTTTCTATGTCTCTTTTACCAAGTCGGAAAAATACTTGGTAAAAAATATAGCTGATTGTACAATTGAGTCTGGCACAGACTCAATTTTAGCAATTGAGATCAAGGCTAGCCTAAGCTCTGGATACATTAGCATGGGATAACATCATCAGATTCTGGTCTTATAGTGTTTGCCTTCGGGATCAGAGTAATGATTAACAGGCACAGCGGGGGCATTCGTATTTCATAGTCAGAGGTGAAATTCTTGGATTTATGAAAGACAAACAAATGCAAAAGCATTTGCCAAGGATGTTTTCATTAATCCAGAATGAAAGTTGGGGGCTCGAAGATGATTAGTTACCGTCCTAGTCTCAACCATTAACAAAGTCAACCTGGGAACTTACCAAAAAAAAAAGTCAACCTGGGATCGGTAGATTTTACTTTTAGGATGCTGCTGACACCTTATGAGAAATTAAAGTTTTTTTATTCTAGGAGGAGTATGGTCACAAGGCTGAAATTTAAAGGAATTAATAGAAGGGCACCATCTGGAGTGGAGCCTATAGCCTAATTTGATTCAACACGAGAAAACTTACCAAGTCCAGACATAGTAAGGATTGACAGACTGAGACCTTGGTCTACTAACTAGCTATGTGGAGCTATCCTTTCATAGCTGGCTTCTTAGAGGAACTATGTCCTTCCAAGTCGCAAAAGTTTGACGCAATAACAGGTTTGTGATGCCCTTAGATGTTCTGGGTCACATGTGCACTACACTGATGTATTTAACGAGTCTATATCCTTGGCCGACAGGCTCCGGTAATCTTTGAAATTTCATCGTGATGGGGATATATCATTGCAATTGTTAATCTTCAACAAGGAATTCCCAATAAGAGCAAGTCATCAGCTCGTGTTGACTACATCCCTATCCTTTGTACACACTGCCCATCACTCCTACCGATTGAATGGTCTGACAAAGTGTTCAGATCATGGCGACGTGGGTGGTTTCCTGCCAACAACGTCATGAGAACTCCACTGAACATTATCATTTAGAGGAAGGAGAAGTCGTAAGAAGGTTTCTGTAGGTGAATGAAGGATCATTATCGGAAATTGCTAAGAAGAGCAACCGGTGGAGACGTTGAAAAAAATTATCCGGGTGCAATGCCAAATGTGGCGCAGCGCCCTCAACTTTTCGTCGAGCCGACACTTTATAGTCTGCTTCAGGAGCTGCAATGGGCATGTCAGGTTAGGCCGGGGACAAGAATGAACCCCGGCACAGATTGCGCCAAGGAACAATAACATTGTGTGCATTGCCTTGCCGCCGGATGCTCAGTGAGTCAGGTAGCAACCTGTCATATCTAAATGTCTCTTGACAATGAATATCTTGGATCTCGACAATGTCATATCCATTGCATTTGGAACCTTGGATGCCTATTGGTTCTGAATTTGCTGTGAAGAGTAGCTGCTGATGTAGGAAGTGCTGTAAAGCCCTTCTATGCCACTGTCACCATTGCCTCTTGTGATTCCTCTCTATGCTCTTGATGCGAGCTGAGGTCTTGCTATTGCGTGATGATGCAGTTGCTGTAGCAAGGTTTGGTATTTGCCTGTTGCAGTGATGTGTGCTGAACTGTCCTATGCTGATACTGGTACCGGCTGAAAATATACCATGCTGCCTTCAATTGCATGCTTGGTGGACGCTGGCTGTAAGCTGCAGCAACTGCTGGTTTTTGCTGGCACTGTATCGTTGTGGCGTGTTGCAGCGTGATACTAAATTTGTGGAGTCTTGATGCTGATGCTTTGATGATATACATGTGGGTTGATGCCCTGCTGTATGGAGCTTCTAAAGCATGGGCAGTTGAATGGAGTTGGAGCTGGCTGGCCGCCTCCGGATGGTGTATACTAGGCAATTAACAGTTTGTCCAGCGTTGATGTTGGTCCGGTTGCAACGCTTGGCCAACCATAAGATGCATTGCACCGCAAGATGCTCATGCTTTGTTGAAGATTGTGTATCTACTTTTGTCTAATTTCAGATTACATATGTTGTTTTTTTGTTAGACGCTGTCCTCTCAGAGGCTATTTTGGTATCACCTGTTGTACCGTTTGCTCGAGGTATGCCCTAACTCTCTATGTTCTAATTCCAAGTCAAAATACTTGGAGTTAAAACATAGCTTTTGTAATTTTTCTCCCTATAATCCAAAATACTTACTTACCAAAAAAAAAAAGAATAAAGTAGCAAAATGTGATACTTGGTGTGAATTACTGATTCCCGTGAACCATCGAGTTTTTGAATGCAAGTTGCACCAGAAGCCTCTAGGCTAGGGGCACGTTTGCCTGGGCGTCATGCATAGCGTCACCCCTAACCAAGCCATTGTGTCTCTACATGCTAGGTTGGGGCGGTGAGTGGCCTCCCATGCGTTGTTGTGTGGTTGGCCTAAAATCAGAGCTCGGCTACTGCGCCACAATATTTAGTGGTCGACAAGGCGAAGGCCACGGTTGCATCGCATCGCGCTTAGCACGTCGCCCATGAAGCTCACATGACCCTGCCACATCGTCTATACGGCACCAACACAACGACCGAAGGTCAGGCAAGGCTACCCATTGAGTTTAAACATTTCAATAAGCGAAGGAAAAGAAACTTACAAGGATTTCCCTAGTAACGACAAATGAACCGAGAAGTGCCCGGCCTTAGAATTAGGTGGCTCTATCGTCTAAATTGTAATCTAGAGAAGCGTCCTCCACAACGGACTAGGCCCAAGTCCCTTTGAAAGGGGTGCTAGAGAGGGTGAGAGCTCTAAATTGGAAAGGGGCACTGTCCGTGAGTCAGGTTGTTTGGTAATGTAGCCCCAAGCAGGCAGTAAATTCCGTCCAAGGCTAAATAACGACGACAGACCGATAGTGAACAAGTACCACGAGGAAAAGAAGAAACAGACTTTGAAAACATAGTCAAATAGTGCTTGAAATTGTTGGAAGTGAAGTAGATGGGGACTGATGATGTGCCCCGATCAGATGCATAACAGTCATAACTTGGCCCGCGGATCAGCTCAGGGTGTGGACCAATGCAGATTGAGGGAGGGAGCGGCTAAAACCCGAGGTGTAAACGAGCTCGGGAGTGTCATCCCAGCGATCATGGAAGGTAGCATTTGCCGTCACGGTATGCTTGGCACCAGCACACTTTGGTCGTCAGCCTACATGCCCCCCATTCGGCCCATCTTGAAACATAGACCAAGAAGTCTGGCATGTGTGCGGGTCAACATGCGAGTAAACCCGTATGGAGCAAGGAAGCTAATTGGTGGGATCCTCTCGCGGGCTGTGCTGCCGACCGACCTTGATCTTCTGAGAATGGTTCGAGTGAGAGCATACCTATCGAGGCCCCAAAGATGGTGAACTATGCCTGAGCGGGGCAAAGCCAGAGGAAACTCTGGTGGAGGCCTGAAGCGATACTGACGTGCAAATCATTCGTCTGACTTGGGTATAGATGCAAAAGACTAATTGAACCGTCTAGTAGATGGTTCCCTCTAAACTTTCCCTCAAGATAACTAGAGTAGGAATGCAAGTTCTATCAGGTAAAGGCAATAATTAGAGGCATCAGAGGTACAGTGCCCTCAACCTATTCTCAAACTTTAAATAGGTAGGACGGCACGACTACTTTATTGAGCCACAACACGAAATCGAGAGTCCTAAGTGGGCCATTTTTTGTATGCAGAACTAGCAATGTGGGACGAACCGGAAGCTGAGTTACGGTGCTGGATTGTGCACTAACCTAGATTCAACAAAGGGTGTTGGTCGATTAAGACAGCAAGACGGTGGTCATGGAAGCCAAAATCCGCCAATGTTTGTATAACCACTCACCTACTAAATCAACTAGCCCCAAAAATAGATGGGACTTAAGCGTGACCTACACTTGGCCATCTGGGCAAGTGTCAAGCTCTATGAGTAGGAGGGTGCAGCGGCCGCCACAAAACCAGTAGAGTGAGCCAAGCCGGAGTGGCCATCAATGCAAATCTTGGTGGTAGTAGCAAATATTCAAATGAGAACTTTGAAAGCCAAAGACGGGAAAGTTTCCATGTATACAGCACTTGCACATGGGTTACTCGATCCTAAGAGATGGGGGAAGCCCATTCGACAGAGTGCTAGCACGAGCTTCAAAACAAAATCGAGTTAAAATTCCCAACCGGGATACGGCGGTTGACCACAATGTTAGGGAGTCTGGAGATGTCGACGGGGGCCCAAAGAAGAGTTATCTTTTCTATTTAACAGTCTGCTCACCCTGGAAACGACTTTATCGGAGGTATGGTCTAGCGGCTGAAAGAGCACCATCAGCCATACTATTAACCGCATCAGGTCTCAAAGGTGAACAGCCTCTAGTCAATGGAACAATGTAGGAAAGGAAAGTTGGCAAAATGGATCCGTAACTTTGGGAAAAGGATTGGCTCTGAGGGCTGGGCACAAGGATCCCAATCTTGAACCTGTCGATTGTCGATGGACTGCTTGAACTGCCTCAGCAGCGAGAGCAGGTCACCGCAAGCCGACCGGGGGACAAACTGGGAACGACGCCCTCTAGGGCCTTCCTTGGGCGTCGAACAGCGGACTCAGAACTGGTACGGAAAAGGGTAATCCGACTGTTTAATTAAAACAAAGCATTGCAATGGTCCCTGAGGATGCTAACGCAATGTGATTTCTGCCCAGTGCTTTGAATGTCATAGTGAAGAAATTCAACCAAGCATGGGTAAACGACAATAGTAACTATGACTCTTTTAAGGTAGCCAAATGCCTCGTCATCTAATTAGTGATGTACATGAATTGATTAATGAGATTCCCACTGTCCATATCTACTATCCAGCAAAACCACAGCCAAGGGAACGAGCTTTGCAAAATCAGTGGGTAAAGAAGACCTTGTTGAGATCAACTCTAATCCGACTTTGTGAAATGACCTGAGAGGTATAGGATCAGTGGGAGCTCTCAGGCAAAAGTAAAATTCCACTACTTACCAAAAAAAAAAAAGTAAAATTCCACTACTTTTAACATTATTTTACTTACTCTGTGTGTTGGCGGCAAGGCATGGCCCTTCTTTTTGGACCCAAGGCTCGCCCAGTGGGCCGATCCAAGTGAAGGACATTGTCAGGTGGGGATTTTGGTTGGGGTGGCACATCTGTTAAAAGATAATGTAGGTGTCCCAAGATGAGCTTAACGAGAATAGAAATCTCGTGTGTAACAAAAGGATAAAAGCTCATTTGATTTTAATTTTTAGTATGAATACAAACCATGAAAGTGTAGCCTAACGATCCTTTAGGCCTTAGGAATTTGAAGCTAGAGGTTTCAGAAAAGTTACCATAGGGATAACTGGCTTGTGGCAGCCAAGCGTTTATAGCAATGTTGCTTTTTGATCCTTCGATGTCGACTCTTCCTATCATTGTGAAGCAGAATTCACCAAGTGTTGGATTGTTCACCCACCAATAGGGAACGTGAGCTGGGTTTTGACCATTATGAGATAGGTTAGCTTTACCCTACTATTGACAGTGTCACGATGGTAATTTAACCTAGTACGAGAGGAACTGTTGATTTGCATAATCGATTTTTGCACCTGGTTGAAAAGTAAGTTGTGTGAAGCTACTGTGTGCTACATTATGACTGAACGCCTCTAATTTAGAATCCAAGCTAGAAACGATGCAAACGCTCGCCACTAGTTTGCTGACCCGCAGTAGGGGCCAAGCCCCCAAGGGCACGTGTCGTTTTCCAAGCCCCCATGGCGGCCGCACCACGTGTGCTACCTAGAAATATAATTTTCACCGAGTGGCAGGTTGAATCCTTTGCAGACGACTTAGATACGCAACGGGGTATTGTAAGTTGTAGAGTGGCCTTACTACCACGATCCATTGAGATTTAACCCTACATCGCTTCGATTCATCCCTCCCCCCAAACTGAGCAACGATGCGAAAAAATGACAGCTCGGGGATGGACGATCGCCACCACAGCTATCCACCCAGCTCCGTGTTATCCCCAGGATGCTCCTTCGAATGCCACTGACTTTTTAAGGTAGGATAACCGAAATTTGTTTTTGGGTAAGTAATAGGATAACCGAAACGGAACAGAACAAAGCACCGTCAGCCACATCCCTAACTTTTCAGGGCATGTCCCTGCCGTGCCCCAACAATAATTCAATTCAACCATGTCATGCAACTGCCACGGCTGTGTCGTGTGCCCAATAATGCCGGTGTCACGATCTTGTCTCTCAGAACGGTGCCTATGTCACTTGTCATGCTCTAGCAGCTCTCTTGTCACGCTGAGCAGTGTTGGTGTCGTGCCAGTGTCATGCCCCAGGGACACCCTTATCATGCCCTGTAGCACCAGTGTCACACCCATGCCGGTCCGTTGTCGCTCCCAGCGGCGACCATGTCACTTATTGAGCTCCAGTAGCTCCCTTGTCATGCCAAGAAATGCTGATGTCATGCTGGTGTCACGCCCTAGGAATGCCCTTGTCAAGTCGGTGTCGCATCCAGCAACTCCCTTGTCATACCCAACAGCTCAGGTGTTGCACCCATGCCGGTCCCTTGTCGCACCCAGCGGCACCTGTGTCACTGGTCATGCTTCAGTAGCTCCCTTATTGGGCCCAGCAGTGCTCCCAATAATCCCTCGTAGTCTCGGTGTCACGTCCAGCAGCACTGGTGTCATGCCCGTGACAGTCCCTTGTAACTCCTGGTAGCGCCTGCGTCACTTGTCATGCTCCAGCAGCTCCCTTGTCATACCTAGCAGTGCTTTCGAGAACAGCCTCGTCACGCTGGTGTCATGCCCAGTAGCTCCCTTGTCGCACCAGTAGTGCTGGCGTCACACCCATGCCGGTCCCTTATCACTCCCAGCAGTGCCCGCGTCACTTTTTGTGCTCCAGCAGCTCCCTCATCGTGCCCAGCAGTGCTGGTGTCGCCCTCATGTCGCACCCCAGCACTGTCGTTATCGTGCCCAGCAGCACCTAGGTTGCGCCCCAGGAATGCCCTTACCATGTCCAGCAGCTCCCTAGCAGTGCTGTTGTTGTGCCTAGTGCATCCATGTGGATCCCGTGTCATCCCCAACAGTGCTTGGATAGATCCAGCACCACCCGTGTCACACCCTTTTGGCACTCGGCAACTTCCTTGTCGTGCCCAGTGGTGTCTTTGCCACACCCTGTGACACTCGTGTCGAACCTAAGTTATGCCCTTGCCGTCCACGGCGTGCCCTAGTAGTTCCCTTGTCGCACCCAGTAGTGCCCTTGTTGCCCTCTGTGTCGTGGCCGGCAGTGCATGGTTCAATCCCAGCACCGCCAGTGTTGCGCCCAGTCACTCCCCAGTGCGCCACACCAATGCCCTTGTCGAGCCCTACATTCCCCAGCTAATCCCTTGTCGCCCAGTAGTTGCCCTATTGTGCCCATGCCGCTACCTTGTCGCACCCCTGTAGTGCCCTTGTCGCACCTAGCAGTGCCGGTATTATACCCTTGTTGCACCCATGCCAGTCCCTTGTCGCAACTAGCAGCACCCGTGTCACTTATCACATCCAACGTGCCCCGACAGATCCCTTGTTATGCCCAGCAATGCTGGCGTTGCTCCCATGCAGCTTGCTCGTCGTGGCCCAACAGCGCCCTTCTCAAGCCCCATCAACAACCTTGTCGCACCCCATCCGTGCCCTTATCACGCTCGACAGCATTGGTGTCGCACTCATGCCTCTCCCTTGACACAGCCTAACAATGACCTCGCCACGCCCTATTAGTGCCTTTGTCACGTCCATGCTGCTCCTTTGTCGTGACCCAGCAATGACCTTGTCATGCCCGATAGTGCCTAGGTTGCTCCCCCGCCCAACAAGTGTCACACCCAGCAGTGCCTGGGTCGCTCCTCGACACAACCAGTGTTGCGCCCGGCACTTCCCATGTCGCACCCAATGCGTCCCAGTTGCACCCAACAGTGCCTAGGTTACTGCCCAGCACCACTAGTGTCGTGTCCCGCAGCTCCCCAGTGCACCCTAGCACCTCCCATGTCTTTTTTTTTTTTTTTTGTAAGTAAGTGTGTATTTTGGATTTAAGGGAGAAAATAAATTTACAAAATTTATGTTATAACTCCAAGTTTTTTGACTTGGAGTTAGAATATAAAAAGCTAGGGCATACCCCGAGCAGCTAGTTTTTTTTTTTTTCGGTAAGTAAGTGTGTATTTTGGATTTATGGGAGAAAATTTTGGATTTGGTAAGTAAGCTAGTACATCATAGGATATTTCAAGAAACCTCTAAGAGGAATAATCTAGAAGATCGGACATGATCAGAGTCATAAAACAAAAGTAAAATTAAATGCTCTCCAAGAATTCCAGCAGCTGGAATCATCGTGCAACACCACACATAACAAGCTCACCCACGGAGGCATTCAACAGCGACCCAGCACCACATCATGGTCGTTGTACATCAGCATCAGCCCACCACTGGGCAGCGCACCTCCCATGTCACATCCAGCGCATCCTAGCATTGCCCATGTCATGCCCAACAAGGCCTAGGTCGCTTCCCAGCTCGCCCCAACACTACCCTTGTCGCTCCCTACACACCCCAGCAATGCCCAGCAGCTCCCTTATCATGCTTGTGTTGTGCCCCGCAACGCCAGAGTCATGCTAGGGTTGTTCCCCAGCATCACCCTTGTCATGCCCAGCACAACCCCACAATGCCCTTTTCATGCCCGAGTCGACACGGAGGCTTTGCAAATCCCTACAGTGTCGATCATCTTGGCACGCCATTCCCAATGACACGGCATGTCTTCGGTGATGCTTGCTCATCCCTGGATTTTGCCCCCCGTCGCCCACCACGGATTTATAGGATATCGTGTGGCCTCATCATGACATGTCTCGTCAATGCATGTGGTCTCAAGGTAGACATCTTCTACCAATGCCTTGCAAATTTGTTTGTAGATATCATCCCAATAATCTTGCCCTTAGCTCTCCGTGCATGATTTAAATAGGAAAACACTACTTTTCCTAGTAAATAGAAATTTTTGCATATTTTTTGACCTCAATAATTGGACTTATGACCCCGTCCCAAACTCAAATCATGATACCAATACTTTTTTTTTGGTAAGTAAGTGATTTGGATTAATGGGAGAAAATTTACAAGTATGGATGTATCACTAAGTGTTTTTCCGACTTAGGGATAATCCAAAAAAGCTTGGGCATGCCCCAAGCACTTTGATACAACCGATGAAACCAACTAAAAGATAAAATTGCTGGTATTCATACAACACTGGCGAATCACTCAAGAGCAATTCCTAGACAAAAATAATCTGCCAATCCCATACTAGCATATCCAAGTCCAAGGCAGCACCGGCAGCCGAGAGGAACAACAGCATACACTGGACTCCTCCAGCAGCAGAACAGCAGCCTCCAGCT
The DNA here is from genome assembly GCA_025585075.1 of Nepenthes mirabilis. Classification (NCBI taxonomy): domain Eukaryota; kingdom Viridiplantae; phylum Streptophyta; class Magnoliopsida; order Caryophyllales; family Nepenthaceae; genus Nepenthes; species Nepenthes mirabilis. The sequence goes on along the minus strand of JAODPA010032501.1, from coordinate 3,287 downwards.
TATCAGAACTGCAGCCAAACTGAGAAGAATTAGCAGTTTGTCAGTGCAACTCCCAACAGCCGGCAGGAGCAAAAGTTGATGCATGTTATCACACCAGCCAGGCCGGAGGGCCACCATCAACAGGCAACATCCACATAAGCCAAAATCACAAAAACAGCCGCCCGAATAAGCACAACCCGAAAGGCATCACCAAAATCATTAATTCCTGCATTCAGCGGTAACCACAGTAGAACCCCCAAGTTCAGCACCCCATACTGCATCACAATGAGGCGCGCAGCATCAGCAGCTATAGCACCAGCAGCATACAGCCAGCACCAAGCAGTCTAGCATACAACCAGCATACAACAGGACCCATACAATCGCCAGTAAATCATCATATGTGCAAATGAGGCATATAAGCAAAGGTCATCATTCGAACAAGTCTTGACAATGTTATTTATTTTTTAAGTTGCACAACGTTTGAGAAATTATTAAAATATCATCCCATGGTCGAAAAAACCCGAGACACGATTTTAAGTTACTCCTAATTTTTTATCTTTTTAACAACAACTACGAAAAATCTCATTGTAAAAGTTGAGTGGATCCAATGTTTACTACTGCCAAGGCCAAAACGGCCCAGAAGCCTCTATATGGGGGAGATACTTCGCTGCTAGGGCGTGTCGATGCTGCCACCCACGCATGTCACCACGGTACGCTGTGAACAGTGCTACGTGTTCTGACCAATTAAGGCATGACCTAAAAATGGCAACAAACAGAGGGAACCAGCAACCAAGTCCCATTCAAATCCACAGCAAAACACCCTGGCCTGCGTTTGCTTATCACCAAAATGTGGACAGCCCGACTAGCAGCCGATTTCCAGTGGTACCAAACCACAGCATCTAGAAAGCATTCCATCAGCTCTAGCAAGGCTTTGCCAAATCAGCACCAGCAAAATCTTTAGAAAAAAAAACCATGCATTTCTGCACTTACATAGCTAGCAATCTGCATTCAGAGAATTCGGTCCTCCCGTTGCTCTATTTTTGGCCTTGTGGAGACTAGGGTCAAAGAAAATAAGGCATCTCATATCTCCAATATGTTGATGCCTTCTTGGAAGTGGGAGATGAATTATTCGGATAGCTCTTCTGGTCGAATATGGATTGGATGGGATGATTCCTATGTTGAATTAGGCATCATATCCAATTCTGACCAATTCATGCACTGCAGAGTTATATCTAGGAGCAATAATTCATCTTTTCTCATCACATTTATTTATACTTCTAACTTTGAAATTATTAGGAGGACTCTATGGGATGACCTTCACTCCGTCCACAGCCTTGCTTCAGGAGTCCCTTGGGTTGTTATGGGTGATTTTAATGCGATTAGAACGCCTGCTGAAAATCTTGGGGGTTGCTGGCACGGAAACAGTGTTAGGGACTTTGACAATTGCCTCAAGGACTGTGATCTCCATGATCTGAGTTATGATGGCTCTTTTTTCACCTGGAATGATGGTAGGGTCCCAGGATCCCGCATCTTCCGTAAACTTGACAGAGTGGTGGTTAATGGTCCCTGGCTGGCGGAGCTTCATTACAAAGCCTCCTTCCACCCCCCTCGCCTCTCGGACCACTCTCCCTGTTTCTTATCCCCCACATCTACGAGGCCCTTCAAAGTTGGGTGTTTCCGGTTTAACAACTTCCTCACCTGTCATCCTGGGTTCATTTCTGCTATTCAGAATTGCTGGAACATTCCGATTCAGGGTGTCCCCATATTTCGGGTGGTGTCTAAATTGAGGCTTGTCAAGCTGAAAATTAAAGAGCTTAATCGTAGCCTGGGGAATGTAGCCGAGGCCGTCGCTCGTTCGAGAAAGGCCCTTGAGGATTTTCAAAGTAATGCCCCGTATGTTGTTCCTCCTCCTGGGGCTTTTGAGGAGGAACGCCTTTTATCTGAGTATCGATGTGCGATCAGAAATGAACTCGATTTTTTTCAGCAAAAAGCGAAAATTCGTTGGCTCAGGAATGACGATCAGTGTACAAAATACTTTTTCCATTCAATTGCTGGCAACCGTAACACGAATTGTATTCTTGCCCTAACTAAAGATGATGGATCTGTCTCGAGTTGCCTGGAGGAAGTCCAGCACCTCTTCATTGATCATTTTTCAAAACTCCTTGGTACGGGAAGAGTGGACGGGCCGTTCCCAAAAGAGCGACTCCGACCTTTCATTCTGCACTCCGTCCCTGATGGGCTCCGGCAGGAGATGTGTAGGCCCGTCTCGATTGAGAAAGTTCGCGTTGCCCTTTTCTCCATCGATGATAACAAAGCACCTGGCCCGAACGGGTTTTCGGCCAAATTTTTCAAAGCTTCCTGGAATGTAATTGGGCCTTCCATCACCGAAGCTGTTCAGGATTTTTTTCACCATGGGAAAATGCTTAAGCAAATAAATGTGACCTTTTTGTGCCTTATTCCGAAAATTAAATCGCCGTCAAAGGTCTCTGAATTCCGGCCCATTGCTTGTTGCAATGTTTTGTACAAGATCTTTTTTTTTGGTAAGTAAGTATTTTAAATTAATGGGAGAAAAAATTACAACATCTATGTTTTTATCGCCAAGTATTTTGACTTGGGGATAAAACATAATCCGTTGGGGCATACCCCGAGCAACGAGTACAAACGAGAGTACATAAAGAGCCTCTAGGAGGCCAACATTCTACAGAATCCATAGAAATAGAAGGAAAAAAACAACACAAATCCGTGGGAAAGCACAGCTTTCCATCCCCCGGGCTGAAGCGGAGTTCGGCCTGGTGGTGATTAACGCTTACGCCGTCCCTCTCCACCCGGGTTCGATTCTCCGTGGAAGCATCCGTGGTACTGAGCCTCCCAAAAAATCCTTCGGGATTTCTGGGTTATAAGGCCGTGAATCGGTGGGGCCTGTCACGTTAAAAAAAGCTTACCATTAACACAGTTTTTGATCGTGTTGCTTGGATTTGGATCTCTATGGTGGTGTGCGGTTGAGTTGGCGAGGCTCTGGTCGGATGCTGGTGAACCTCTTTGGGGAATGGATTAGGCTTGGCCTGTCCAGCTGCCATGTTGCAATCCATTGGATTGCTTGTGTTTGGCTAATTCAGCCAGTTTGCTGAAGTTGTTGCTTGCAACAATTTTGAATCATATGATTTATGGCTTGCTGCAATGGTCTGTACATGCCTCCTCTGGCTTTTATTGATGCTATTGCTGCGGCCGAATGGGATTGTGGGACTTTAGATTATTCCTTGTGCTGAAGGAATTTCGGTTGCTACATTTCTGATGCAACGGTGAATAGC
>JAODPA010032500.1:0-12400 GCA_025585075.1 Nepenthes mirabilis | reverse complement strand
ATAAATATTATATTATCTAATAATGTATTAAATTTGAAACAAATTCTCCCTTTTGTTCCATTCCTTCTTCTCCATTTCATAGACAAAAATATCAAAATGAAAAATCCAATCAAAGGACAACAAACTGGTATTCGTCTAAGGAACCATCCAATTTGAGGTCACCTTGGGAACGTACCATAGGATGTCATCACACATGCTTACATTCCTAGTAGTCAACTTGCCTTCGATTTACAACGTTATCCTGAGTCGACCTTGCCTATCAGCATTCAGGACAGTGATGTCGATCCTACCCCTAAAGTTAAAGTTCCTAATAGCATGCGGCATCTGAGAAGTCCTGGGTGACTAAGTGACTGGCCAAACATGTTACTGATCCTAAGTCACTCAAATTGCTTTGAACCGATCGACCAATTACTTTGATCATCGAGACGAGACAACCCTGTGAGAAGTTCAGTCTGGTGAGACAACTTACCAGATTTCTCTAGACCCTAGCGATCTAGAGAGATGCATACAAATTACTGGGCCCCTACATGATAAATTTATTACCTTCATTCGGCAAAACTCAGATGCCTTTGCGTAGACCCCCATCGATATGTTAGATATCTCGACCGGAGTAATGGTCTACAAATTGGACCTCGATCTCAATCACAAACCCGTTAGGTAGAAGCGGAGAAACCATTCTATTGAAAAATCAATTGCCATCTGGGAGGAAGTGAAGAAATTGCTCAACACCGACTTTATCAGAGATGTTCAATATTCGGACTGACTTTCTAACGTAGTCTTTATCAAGAAGAGTAATGAAAAGTGGCGAATGTACGCCGACTTCACTGATGTGAATAAGGCATGCCCAAAGAATAGCTTCCTGCTACACAGAATTGACTTACTGATAGACTGCATATTCGGGCATAATTTGTTGAATTTCATGGATGCCTACTTAACCTATTACTAGATCCGGATCAACTCAAAGGATGAGAAACACATACCAACGACTCGTGAATAAAATATTCAAAAATTAGATCAGTCGGAATATGGAGATGTGTGTAGACATACTCGTCAAAAGCAAAACCATCGACGACTATATCCATGATCTCAATGAGGCCTTCAGAGTACTCCGAGTATACTAAATAAAGTTAAACCTGACTAAGTACATTTTTGGAGTTTCCTCCAAAAAATTCTTGGGTTTCATCGTCTCTTAGTGGGAAATTAAGGCTAACCTCGAGAAAATAAATGCAATCATGGATATGAGGCCACTGCGGATGGTGAAGGATGTTCAAAGGCTCACCGAAAGACTTGTGGCACTCTCCCATTTCCTAACAAAATCCATAAAAAAATACCTCACATTCGTCAAAACCTTAAGAGGAACGAAAATGAACAACTTGCAATAGACAACCAATTGCTATGCCACCTTCCAAGAGTTGAAGGAGTATTTGGGTAGCCCCACTTTTGGCATCACCGATAGATGGTAAGGAACTATATCTGTACCTGGCGGTATCGGAGGTGCTTCTAAACTCAGTCTTGATCCGACAGCAATTAGACCTACAATGGTCGATCTACTATGTCAGTAAGACTTTGACAAATACCGAGAACCATTACACGTATCTCAAAAAGATCATACCAGCACTCATTTATTCAACGAAAAAACTATGGCCCTACTTCCAGGCTCACAAAATCATTATCCTGACCGATCAATCCTTGAAGAGAATCTTGTAGAAACTCAATATGTCCAAACAGTTAGTTAAATGGGTAATTAAATTTAGTGAGTTCAACATAGAGCTCAGGCCAAGGCCGGACATTAAAGGCTAAGCCTTGGCGGACTTTGTAGTCGAAACTATGACTCCGGTTCTGGATGCCCAAGTTGTCGGCAAAGACGTCTATCAGTTTGAGGTGACCTCGATCTAGACAATGCACATCGACAGGTCATCAACACAATTTAGCAGAGGGGCCGAAGTGGTCCTGAGGACCCCCGATGGATTGGAGATAAGCTACTCATTGAAATTTGGATTCCCTGCCAATAACATTGTCGCCAAATACGAGGCCCTTCTTGTCGAATTCTAATTGGTGAAAGAATGCTTAGTGGGGCATTTGATCATATATAGCGACTCCGAACAAATCATCAACCAAGGTCGTGGAAACTTTGAGGTGTTAAGTCCTTTGGTGGCGAACTACCTCGCAAGACCAAGGGGTATGATCCAGAAGTTCAACAAAATTGAGATAGTGCACATTCCGAGGACAAACAATTGAAAGGTTAATCCGCTGGTGAGAGCTGCGACGACCGAAAACCCAGAGCCAGTACTTGAGAAATATGAGAGAAGTTTTAATCTCTCCGAGTATAGAAGAATTTGAGTAAGAAGCACTACAAGTCTCTAGTAACGAAAGTTATATGTATCCTTATTGGAGATATATTACCGACAGCACCTTGTTGGAAAACCCAAAGGATGCCAAGCGTGTGAAAAAGATTGCCGGCTAGTATACTTTCATGGAAGGGAGAATGTACCGTAGAGGATACTCAACCCTATACTTGTGGTGCCTCACACTGGAAGAAGCCAATTATACACTGAGTGAAGTCCATCTTAGTATATATGGGTCACACATCGAAGGCAAAAATCCTACCTTTAAAATAATGCGTCAAAGCTATTATTGGCCAACCATGAAGAAAAACGTGATGGGCTTCGTGAAGAAGAGCGAGAGCTGCCAAGTTCACGGTAACATGTCCCATCAACCACCCACTAAACTGAGGACCCTTCAGTCTCTATGGCCGTTTATATAATGAGAGCTTGACATTCTTGATCCTTTTCCTGTAGCGTCCAAATAAAGGAAGTTCACCATCATGGCTATTGACTATTTCACCAAATGGGTCGAGACCTCCTTGTTGGCCCGGATTACAGAACATAATGCGATAGAGTTTGTCCGACGGAGTATCATTTGCGAATTTGGGATTCCCGACATTATTGTGACCAACAACGAAACCATTTACCAGCAAACATTTCACCAAGTACTGCACAAGTTTGAAAATCCGGCTAGTTCATACCTCCGTTGCCTATCCACAAGTGAACGGATAAGTGAAAGTAACCAACCGAATTCTATTACACGGGATAAAGACTAAGCTGGAAGATATTGGGGGCTCCTGGGCATGCAAGCTACCATCCATGTTATGGTTGTATCGGACAACGTTGAAGGAGCCAACCCGCGAAGTACCTTTTAATCTATGTTATGGCATTGAGGCGGTCATCCCGATAGAGGTCGGGCTGCCCAACCTCTGAATCGAGAACTTTGACTCGCTCAACAATGCACAGCGACTTAGGAAACATCTCAACCTACTTGAAGGAGTTCGGGAAGTAGCTCGGGTGCATACGCAGCCTATTAGTAGCAGATTGTTCGATATTACAACAAGATGGTGAAAGCGAGCCAATTCGACGTTGGAGACAAAATTCTGTGGAGTATAGAGGTTACAAGCAAAAATACCAATATGAATAAATTCTCCCCAAATTGGGAGGGTCTATTTCTCGTCTCAACCATTCTCCGAAACAGTGCATATAACCTATGTACCCAAAGTGGCAAACTAATCCCGAGGACATGGAATGCCATTCACCTCAAAAGTATTATCAGTAACCTCATGCCAAGTACAGGTAGGTTTAACATACATCCCAGAGCATGCTTATAAGATGTACCACTTTTAAATTAGTAAAATAAATTACTCTTTTATTGCTTGTTTTGTTTGTTATTATTTGCTTGTTTATATGAAAGCTTGTAGGACATTGTATAAAACTGAATGGCCTAAACAGCCCTTAAGTCAGGTGGTTTTCTCCCTACCTACTTCTCGACCTACAAACGATCAAAGAACCTCAGTCTAGTCACCAAATGACCCATTCGCGGTCGGATTTGAACCTCGATTTCACCCTAAGCAGCCTATATGCTGTTGAATAGTTAAACCTTAAGAGACTCCTCAGCATGCATGCGGCGACTCCCACACACAGGGACGAGCACCATTAGTCGATCATAGCATGAGAATTCGGATCAGACACATGGGGGCGACAACATCCCCCGAAGGGACAAGCTCCAATGGTAACATGTGAATGATAACCTTAACTTCGTGAAAGCTTGGCAATAACAGCGATAGCGCTTAGCTGACAATAAACAATGACTCAAACATAAGATTCGACATAAATACAAAAGCTTTAGCAATATCAATTGGGAAAAATTCAATTGATTCATTGTAAAGTCAGAATATACAAGTATACCGGCACAATACAAACAAAAGAGACGCCATCCAGCTTACAATCTAAAGAGGGCTATCCTAAGGTTGGGGGGTCCCCAACAGACATGAGGAGGGCTCTCCCTGTCAAAAAAATCTGTTAGATCGAGTAGACGTCGGGCACCCCTGTTCCTTTGGTCGAAGAAGACCACAGGAAAGTCTGGGTCAACCAACGAGGCAATCCGCTGGCATAGGTGAATGATGTCCAAAAGTCTGGCGTTCAGACCCTGGCCCACCTCATCCAGGCTAAATTGGGTCATCAACTCCACTCCCAATTGGCGAGATGCCACTCGGCTGCCTGCAGTGCATCCTTGGATCTTTGCAATTCCTCCTTGAGCTTGGATAGTTCGAGTTCAAGATTGGAGACCTGTTCTTGGCATAGCTGGGACTCGGCAATAGTGGCATCCACCTGGCCTTACATCTCCTCGACCACGCTCAAATTGACACGCAATTGGTTCAGACGATGGGCCTCCCCATCAAGTAGATGAATCCTAGATGACCGTTGGTGCTAGCATGTCAATAAGATCTGCACCATCTTATCGTCCTGCAAATAGAATAGGAGAAGTGAATCAAGTCAGATCGTCCCCAACAAAAGTGAAAAAGTTCTTTGAAACATATCGATATGTAGCATATTACATTAGCCGCAATAGTTAGGGGCACCCTAGACGAAGAAGTAGGAATAAACGATGGCATCGAGCGAGGCCCGTTAGGACTTGGATGCGATGGGGAAGCCACTAGACCCCGTGTAGCACCAGACATCGGAGTCTCCGGACGGGGCACCTCCACGATCACCGCCGCCTCAGCATTGCCCTCCGTTTGGGCCAACACTCGGCGAACATCACCAGGATCCTCCTTGTCTAATTCAACAGAAGGGATGGACAATGTCTCCTCATGTAAAGTGCTCACAACAGTGTGGACTTCTTGCTAGGTCTAGTCCAGTGCACAAACCGGCTCAATCGACCCCCCAAACTCTAGTTTGCATGGGGCTTCTGTAAGAAGAGAAGGGGGCTCGCCACCCTCAGCAAACCCTAACCCGGTGCCCTCCTCCAAGATACGACTGGTTGGGAAAGGTGGGACAGAAATCGATCCCCTAGACGATTCGCCCATCCCCAGCATCCGCTCTGCACTGGGCAGACTTGGTCTGGTGGAAGATGAAGAAGGGCTTGAAAAAGCAACCCACCACTGTGGTGAGCACATAGAGGAGTCCCAGATCTGAAACGATCCAACTTTCCTTCTGGACCGAGTGGGCAGCGGGGCAGACGCTCTCACTCCCTCAAAGGGAGACTCCCATTTGGCCAGTTCAAGGGTCTTAGCAGACAACAAGTGGTCCTTTTTATTGAATAAGATGGTATTTGCTCAGACCAGCTCTATCAGTAGCCTCGCCAAGTCCTTCTCCTGAACGAAACCTTGCCGGTGAAGGATACCTGCATGTTGTCCCACTCATTGGGGATGACCCAGTTGGAAGGGACTTTCATGAAGAAGAATCGATCTTTCCAATTTTTCATTAAGTCGAGGATCCTCTTACTTATTTGTAAGTCTCAGGGTGACAGTGAAATCCAATCTGCGTTCTGGCAGATGCAGAAGATCATATTCACGGTCACCACATTCATCGTCCGCCTGTGTTGTCAAAGAAAGATGCAAAAATAGCACAAATATCATACGGCGTTGGCGTGAAACCTTAATTTGAACGCCAAAGTTCCCCGAAATTTCTTACAACTCTGGTGCAAAGGGAAAGAGAAGACCACTCCTCAAGTGGGCCTCGCAAATGGTGATGAACCCACATAGAGGAGAGCAAGCTCTATCATACTTCGCCGACACCCCAAATGGAATGATACTTAGGATGTTATACTGTATATACAAAGTCGCAATATCGGTCGAGGTGGGAACCAAACAAATTTCACCAATACCAGGAGCCATGAAATAAAAAGCAGAGTGAAAAAGGATTTGAATCGTGAAAAAAGAATGGGAGAATGACAAAGTGTCATCATTTATACAGACTCCCATTTGAAATCCCAAAATGGCGCCATCTTGGAGTCCCTAGGAGATGCGCAAGTGACACGTGTGCTCTACGTAGCACTCGACAGTCTTGCAACCGGCGGCCTTAATGATGGCCCACGCCACGTCATCCGCCAGTGTCATTAATGGAAGCCTACAACATCTCAATTGCCGACGTTGTTAATGATGGCCTACATGCGCGATTGACACTTTGTAGATTTGATAGGCCGAACGGCAGAACAACATAAGCTCCAAGGCCACTACATCTCATTTCCTGAAATGACAAATTGGCAGTGCATAGCTATAATGGACTCGAAGCCGGACTGATAGGCCGTCGATCAAATCTGGCATTCAATCGGTTTGGTTGGTACAATCTAGTCCACCATCAAGCCAGACTGCTAGGGCAATAATCCAGTCTATCGTCAAGTCGATTTGACCAGCAAAATATTCAGTCTAGTATCAAGTCGGACTGCTAGGGTGATGATCCAATCCAGCGTCATGTCGGTTTGAATAGCAAACAATCTAGTCCGGCGTTAGCCGGTTTGGATTATCCATTATCTAGTCCGACATCTAGCCAGACCGCTAGGCTAATGATCCTGTCTAGCGTCAAGTCAGTTTGACCAGCCCACGGTCTAACCCGATGCCTAGGATTGACCGTCGTGAGTCAGAAACCGCCACCAAGTCAAATTGCGGGCAGCCCGAGTGACCTAGTCTACCGACATCAAGCAACAATAACATTGAAGGATTCAAAGAGGCAAACAATGATGGCAAAAGAAAACTTGGTAGTTCCATTTATTCATTTTTTTATAAAGTACAAAGCGTATAACAAAAAAAGAAAAAATAGTCAATGTATATGGAACAATGATTTGACTAAAAAAATCCAACTCGACTGCAACTAACTCCTAGATGAGTGAGCAACAAGAGGAGCCGGAGCTAGAGGCCAGCGCGCACCCATTAGGCAACAAATCGTGACTCTAAAAAATAGTAGATCTTGAGGAGTCAGAACAATGACTCCTAAAAAAAGCAATTCTCAAGGAGTTAGAACAGTAACCTATCTAGGAGACATGCCATCAGCTAGGGGGGAGGCAGAGTGAAAGAAAGGCCTTGCCTCGCAATAATCAGGAGATTGGCACGGCTCTAGGACGGACGCAAAAAGGGATAATCAAAGCGATTTTTCACACAAAAAGGTGTAACCAAAGCAGACTGCTTGTGCATCCCAAGGAGACACCTTTGAATGTTAGAAATGAACTTCCTCCGATCTTGGCAACAAATGACGAAGGCTCCATGACGACTTCCAACCCTCACGCCACTTGAGTGGTGAAAGCGTGGTATAATATAAGACATAGAAAGTCCCCCTTTTTATAGTGAGTGGAAGGATCAACAAGTCATTAAATGTCAAAAATTTTTCACGCCAGCAAAAGTCATAGAGAATCGCTAGGTACAGGAAATCATGTCAAAATAGGCAAGGCAGCTCATTAGAGCGCAGCATAGGGAAGGGGTGAACAAGGAAAACGACAAACGGCGTCCCATCAATGAGCATACCAAGGGTTAAAAATTCAAACCTCCGGCATGAGAAGCTAGTGATAGAGACTGCCAAAAATGGGCTAACCCGTCACGAAGGCCAACGAGCGAGTTGAGGACCCAATGGATGGAGACCCACGGCCCACTCCTACGCGTTGAAAACTTACCATCACTGATAACCGTTATACCGGACACATTTCATGATCAGATCAAAGGACGAAAGAAACTAACAGTGAAACGAAATTTCCTTATCCATCAGAGCAGTTCAACGAGAGGTTATCAATAGGTCAAACTGCCCGCCAACCCTATAAATACTCCTTCACTACACCAAAAAAAAGGGAGGAAGAGAGAAATACACAACCAAAAAATTCCTTGTCTAAAAAAACGTCCACAGGGATCACTCACAATTTTATCTTTCTCACTCTCAAGCTGCTCCACGCCGAATGCAGCCTTTGAGACAAATACCATCCCTACTCCCGTACATCATCTCTTTCATCTCTTGTCATTAAATTTTTCTTTTCGAGTTTCATATTACATATCGAGAAATGAATCACACCAATCCTCTGATCACTTTTTTTTAGTCGTGGTATACAAGATCCAAGCTATCATAAACAGAGATCGAACCCGCTTTGCTCAAGCTAGTAAGAAAGATCTGAGTGGCTCCCTAATTCGTATAAAACCCGGATCCCAAGACGCATCAATATATTTAACAGGAGAGTGGATGAATGAACTCAAAATTAATCTTCAAAATAAACCCACTAATTTATATAAAATTATAAATATTAAAAGACCCAAATTATATCAACACTTGTAATCTCGACCTTTTATTTTTTATGGTTTAGCATGAACTACATAATTCACATTAGAGCCTAATTTCGAATTCACTTAACCATATTCAATAGTGCCAATCTTAGCAACATTGGGCATCAAATATTCACTTAACCAGATCCAATAGTGCCAATCTAAGCCATACTCCCAGGATCCGAAGCATCTTCATAGTAATAAGGCGTCAATTTACCGTCCTTGCCCCCAACCTTGGACGGGTTCCCCCCGCTTGCTTCTTGCAACATTTTCACCACCCTTCTCATGGAGGGCCGGCTTATTGGCAGACGGCTGGTGCAGACGAGGCCGATGTTAAGGGCCTTGCATATCTCCTCGTTGAAGCAGGAATCGAGCACAGGGTCGATTACATGATCCACACCTTTCTGATCGATGGTGGTGCATACCCACTTGACCAAGTCTTTCTCTCCAAGTTCGGGCCCTACCGGGTGCTTCCTTGTAACCAGTTCTAAAATTACCACGCCAAAGCTGTATACATCACTCTTCTCATTCACTCGAAGAGTATATGCATATTCTGCAACAAAACAAGAATACAATTAAGGCCACAATTTGCAGTATACCAAGAATATGATATTAACAAGTTGATACATTATTTTTAAAAATGATGAGAGGATATGCCAATTATACATGAATAAGAATTCACAGTTTATTTATGTACAAAAAAATATCATTGATCAGTGATACTATTTTATACTAAATTATCAGTAATACTGAGTATCGGAATGGACTCAAAAACAGGGATGCCTAAGTGACCTAAATTTATTTTGGGTGACATTCATTTTAAATCCCACCCTAAAAATTTCGAAATATAAGTTGATATGAATTTTAAATGGATTTTATTTTCTAATTTGCACTTTTTTTAAGGTATTTTTATGTAAATTAAATATTTCATTATGTAAATTACCATATCATGAATCCTAACAAAAGATAGAAGATGAGAAACAACAACGCAAGTTAGTTCATCAAACCCGCTTAATGGAACTCAACAGATCACAAGTTGACGAACCTGGTGCAATGTAACCGCATGAACCCGCAATCGCCGACATTGTTTTGGCGTCTTTTCCGCCGGCGGCGACCACCTTGGCCACGCCGAAATCCGCCACCCGAGCCCTGAAATTCGCATCCAACAAGATATTGTTGGATTTCACATCTCTATGCACAATCGGAGGCACACAGTCATGATGCAAGTAAGAAAGCCCTACGGCGGCGTCAATGGCGATCCTAAGCCTCGTCGGCCAATCCAACAAACCGCCCTTACCGCCATGCAAGAGATCGCCCAAGCTTCCATTAGGCATATACTCGTAAACAAGCAGTTTACAATCCATCGTAGTACAAGAGCACCATAATCTCACAATGTTCTTGTGCCTGATCATGCCCAACGTCTCGATCTCCGCTCTGAATCCGTCATCCTGAATTGTGCCGTTCTCGGCATGGCCGCCGTCGGCCGCCTTACACGACGATCCCCATAGCTTCTTCACAGCCACAGCCTCGCCGTTGCTAAGAACGGCCTTGTAAACTTTGCCTGAAGCCCCAGTTCCGATCACGTTTCGTTCATCCAGACAATCCAGAATCTCATATTCACTGAATCCCAGTTTATGGAAAGACATTAATGTCCATTTAGATCTGTCAATGGCTCCCTTTGCTCTCTTGTATCTCCAATAAAACAAAATTAGAGTAAGTAGCAGCAGCAGCACAGCAACAGCAAAGACTGATTTAAGCAGCCATGTGTGTCCCCTGTCTACTTCGTGAGTCCTACTGTCGCAAAGCCCTGCTATATCACCACATAAACCAGGATTGTCAAGAAAACTGTTCTTGTAGATTTCCTCCGCAAACAGAGGAGGAAGCTGACCCGAAAGCCGATTCTGAGATAAATTTAGCTGAGTGAGCTTCAAATTTTGCAATTCGGCGGGGACTTCACCAGAAAACTGATTTCCTGATAAATCAAGGGAGTTGAGAGCAGATAGGTTCCCAATTTCCGCAGGAATTTCTCCTGATAACTGATTATTTGCTAAATTAAGCTCATTGAGCCTCTTCCAAGAACTAATCCCGCTGGGAATCTCACCTGATAGATTGTTATTATGCAAATCTACCTGGCCCAACTGCAACAAATTCACAATTGAAGCAGGAAGAGACCCATCAAACAGATTATCATCACCAAGAAAACCCACCAACTTATTCAAAAACCCAACTTCTTCTGGAATTTGCCCAGTGAACCTGTTTTTGGAGATCACAAGGAGAGATAAATTTGAAGCAGAGGCAATAGAGTTTGAAATCCCTCCAGAAAGGGAATTGCCGACAAGGTCGAGCAACGACAGGTGAGGAAGACCCCAGAAACTAGCCGGAACATCGCCGGAAAGCTGGTTATTGCTCAACCGGATCCGGTTCAAGCTACGGCATTGGGCTAAACTCGCTGGAATTTGGCCGGCAAACGAGTTGTGGATCATTAGAAGCTGCTGTAATTGACCTTTTGAACACAAGTTCGGCGGAATTCCGCCGGAAAATAAGTTATTGGAAACGTCGACCAATACTAACGGCGAATTTTCGCCGAGATTTGGCGGTAACTCGCCGATCAATCGGTTGGAGAACAGCTTCAGCTCGTATAAGTTCGGCGAATCCGCTATGTTCTTCGGCAGTTTCCCGGTTAAGTGGTTCTCATAGAGATTCAGAGACGACAGCGGCAACCCAGTTAATTGGTCCGGAATTGTCCCAATCAACTCATTTATCGACGCGTCGAGTAGCCGCAGGGAGGTCAAATTGGACCACCCATTAGGCAAATTTCCGTTCAACAAGTTGTTGTAGAGCTCAATCTGGACGATGCTGGTCAACTCAGTGAGTGAACTCGGGATCGGGCCCTGGAGGCTGTTCAACGACAAGTCGAAAACGGTCAGCTTCCTCAGTTGACCCAGCGAGTAGGGAATCTGACCTACCAGGTTGCACCTACTGAGCCAGAGGATTTCCAGGTTTGTCAAGTTACCGAGTTCGGGACTGAGTTCACTCGGCAGGAATGGGTTGTACGACAGATTAAGCTGACGGAGAGTAGAGACGTTGCTGAGAAATGAAGGAAATGCCCCGCCAAGAAGGTTTCCCACGAGAGAAATTATCTCAAGCTTCTTAAACCGGCCGAAACTCGCCGGCACTTCCCCGGAAAAGTTGTTCCCGGAGAGTCCAAGGTATTTCAGATCCGGCAGGTCCGCTAGTGCTCCGGGAAGTTCGCCGGTCATCAGGTTCTCGGAAAGGTCGAGATGCTGGAGATTCTCGCACAAGGAGATATCAAGGGGCAGGGTTGAGTTGATACTGTTGTTGTAGAGCGAGAGAAAAGTGAGATTCTGGACGCGGCAAAGGACGGCCGGGAACGGGCCGGTCACGTTGGCGTTGGCGAGGTCGATTGAGTTGACCCCTCGAGTCGCCGAGTCGCACTTGACGCCTTTCCAGTTGCATGGAGTGTCGTCGCTCTCATTCCAGTCGGCGAAAAAACCATCCGGGTCATCGAGGCCGAGTTTAACTCGCTGCAAATAGAATCCTTCTTTGTTTAGAGAGAGACTGAGAAGCGGAGAGAGCAGAAAGATTAGAATCAGAAGCATCGTTTTTGCTTCCACAGAACTCTGAGAGGGAACAGATATGGCTGCTAAACGTGGGTAGTTGGTTTCACGAGTTGATAACAGTGGGGAACACAGCGAGGGTGACGAAGAGGTTTTTTTTAATTTAAAATTTCAAATTATGCTCCTTTTCATTAACGGAATTAGGTCTTATAATTCGAAATTAAGATTTAATTTTAATTTTATTGTTTGCAAATTA
>JAODPA010032489.1:0-12401 GCA_025585075.1 Nepenthes mirabilis | reverse complement strand
TTATTATTTTAGAGAAGAAAAAAGGCAAATCCACAAAAGAGGGGGAGGTGATACGCAACATGGATAAAAAACTCGATGTAACTGTGCAGTTATAATTAAATGTAATCTTAATAGGGAGACAATGAAAATTATTATTAAAAAGTTTATAGATGAGCACAATCATGAACTTAAACCTCCCGAAACAAGACGTCTATTGAAATACTAAAGAGATGTGTTTGAAGTGTACCGCCTTTTTATTGATTTGGCGTATGATGTTGGGTGGAGGCTCACAAGTTGATTGTGAGGGAGGCTGAAAAAGGAATTACATTTGGTGTATAATTGAAAACCAAAAATCTTATCTTCACGCTACGAGATAGCAGTAAATGCAACCATGTGAGATTGAAGCAATGTTGACCTACTTCAAAGATATATATATATATAGAATTTATCCTTTTTTTGTAATACATAATTTGACTCAAATAACTTTTTAGTTAATATCTTTTAGGCCAATACAGAAATGATTATTAATTATCAATCATATGAAAATGTTATTATTTTTTACACCACACATAGTACAAATAATTATTTAAAATCTTTTGATATATTTACTGATTATAACTATCGTAGGGTAATTATTAAATTTGGAGCTGTATTATTATACAATAAGATAGCATATCACTATATTTACCGATTAAAATGCCACCATGACGAAATCATTATAACTAATGATGCCCACTACTTATGACGGTTTATACATGTGGCATATATCATAGAATGCTACAAAACACCTACCGGGATGTAACAATTTACTTTCAAAATTTATAAGCTGCATATTCCTCTATACAGATGAGTATAAGTTCGATTTTGTATGAGCAAGGATGGTATTTAACAAAAATAAAACTTGCACACAATTATAATTAGACAATATCGATCGTCTAAAGTACAAATAAATTGCATGTTATATGAAAAATATTCTAACATTGGGTATACGGACCAAGCAACTCAGTGAATGCCTAAATAGTGACTTCGATAAATATTTTAGATGTGACTTTAATATTCGCTATTTGTTTAAACATTTTGATAAATTGCTGGAGAAAAAGATGTATAAGGAGTTAGTAGCTGAATATGAATATAAACAAAAGATATTTAATCTAATTTTACATTCTTGTTGATCTAATTTTACATTCTTTTATAGTTCCACCAATAATTTTCACTATATATGGCAATTGACCTTTATTAAAATGAACGACTGTAAAGTTCTTGACCAAATCATCAATGGCCAAAAGATCGACTTCTAACTTTGCTCTCCTTTCAGTGCGCTATTAATTTGAAGAGCATTGTGTATGAATTTTGACGTCATTCGTCCGGACTAAGTTTGTAAGTCCTCTCTAATCGGACATTGTTATGTGTTCATGTTAACATTTATACCTTTGGCCATCCAAGTCCAACTTTACATGAAATATTTTCAAAAATTTAGTCATGCCAACGGTAGTTAACACTTTTAAGGCATGAAAACACATTATTCCAACAATCTTAAATAGATGGCATCCATATTCAAATATTTTATTCATTTAATAGCAAAATATTTTGAATTAGACATTTGGGGAGTACACACAACCCAAAAATGTCTAACAATTTCATTTATACCTTCTTAAAGATTGTGGAAGTATAAATCTTTACTGTCTATTTCATTAGCAAATAAGAATGTAGAATTAGATTAGGCATCTTTTGTGTAGACTCATATTTGACCATTAATTCTTTATGTCTCTTTTTTTTCCAACAACCTACTAAAATGATTAAAAAATCATGCATATCAAGATCATATTTGAGATGTCTTTTAAAAATACTATTTAGATTTTTTGTTGAATTGTGTGTTTTGTATGCCCAATGTTAAAATATTTTTCATAAAACATGTGGCTCATTTATATTTTATATAGTAAATACCATATGACCATAATCGTATGCAGGTCTCATCTTCATTAGATATCATTCTTACTCTTGCAAATTCAAACTTGTACTCATCTGTGCAGAAGCACATGTAACTTATGAATTTTAAAAGTAAGTTGACATGTCCCACTAAATATTTCGTAGCATTTATGATATATGCTGCGTGTATAAACTATGATAAGTAGTTGATATCATCAGCCACAATGCCTTTGTCATGGTAGTATCTTGATTGGTAAATATATAATTGGAGCCCTCCAACTATGATATTTTAAGAATATCTCAAATAATCACACAAAAAAATCTACTGCTTCATCATATAATAATATAATTTTAAATATAATTATCATCCTATGGTGGTTAAAATCAATAAATACACCAAAAGGTTTCAAATATTTATTTATGCCATACTAGATATAAAAAGTGACAATATTTCTAAATGATTAATAGTCAACAATCATTTTCGTATCGATACCAAAGATATTAGTTAAAAAGTTATCGGAATCAAATTACATATCATAAAAAAATAAAAATTCTTCATTTTTTTTCGAAAGTAGATTAATATCGTTCCAAACTCACCTTATTGCATCTGCTCTTGTCTCCTAGGATAAAGATAATAATATTCTTGGTCTTTGGTCGTATACTCAACGCAATTCCTTTTTTAGCCTCACTCACAATTAGCTCATGAGTCTCGGTGGGTCTTACCTCATTGGGATTTCAATACGTATCTTATTTTAGAAGGTTCAAATACATAGTTGTACTCCTCCACAAACTCTTTAGAAGGTTCAAATACATAATTGTACTCCTCCATGAACTCTTTAACAATAATTTTTGTGGTCTCCCTATTAAAATTACATTCAAGTCTAGTTGCACAATTACATCAGATTTTCCATCTATGTTCGCATTATCCTTCCATCTTTGTCAATTTGACATTTTTTTGTTTTAGGATAATAAAATATTTTAAACATCCCAACATCATATTTTTTTAATATGGACTTTTTGGTACTAAAAATCTTATCCTTTTTTTATATTAGGTCCAAAATAATTATACATCATTCATATTATTAAATATTATTTTAATAGACAGTGTGTAATCATTCATATTAAATAGATATGTTGAGAATTTAATCACTCTTTTAAGCACAACAATATCCAAATAACAGTCAAACACGGCCATTTTTGTAAAGTTCAAAATTTTATGACTATTCGTTTCTTTATTTGACCGACAGTTTTAGAAGAAAAATCTGAGAGACAGCGCCGAAGGGATGTTGCTCCAAAACGGTGGGAGAGCGAAGAAGATACAGGTAATCTGTAAGCGGAAGAAAATCTGGAATAAAAGTTTTGCACGGAGCTCTCGACCACGAGATCAAGAATCCTACGCCGTGCCTGTAATGTATTAAATTATTTACAAATTTAGGGGTCCAAAAACTAAAAGAAAATAGTCACAGTTATTCTTCGATCGAAGATGAGGTTGCGTGACTGAAAGAGGAAGAGGAAGAAGATAGAAAATAAATCAACTCATATTAGAGCCTGTTGCGTTCCGGGCCCAAGGTTGTCGTACGGATTAGGGAGCCTTCGGATTCCTAAGCGCGCGGGGGCTCCGGAAGAAGGGTCCGGTCTCCGTCTCTCAGAACCTGAGCCTGCACAACACAAACAATAAACAAGAAGTGAATGGTCCGGCAGGATTTCTCCCACCGAGGCCGCTCCGACGCTCAAGTCAGCAAATTTTCGCAATAAACGAAAATCGCGCACGCTGAAGAGGTGCGCGGAGAAATGCTGTGAAGCGAAAGAGGTGCTTGTGCGGTGATATGGAGAAATGCAATGAGCAGGTGATGGAAGGCCTGACTTCCTTGATGCACTGCGATGAGTGGCTAACTTTCCCGGTTGACGGGTTGAGAAGAAGGAAAGCGATTTGGTTGAATCCGTTGAAAGGATTGGAGCTTTTTAGAAGCTGAGTAAGAGAGCTCGAAACCAGAGTTGGATCGAAGTTGCAGAATCGCGGAATCCTTTTCTCTGTGGGGTGTGAGGGTTCTTATACGCCTCCCCCTGATGGACTCTTGGGCGCCAAAACGCCCGTTGCTTGGGCCATCACGTCGCTGGACGCTGTCATGGACCGCCGGTCACGCCGGTTGTCCTGTTGCCGTGCTGGGCACGTTGCTGAGCGTTGTTGACCACGCCCGATTTTCCCTGAGTGGGGATCGGTTGGCCACCTACAGACGGCAGCAGGTGGAGTTGGCGTGGCGCCAGCCATGCCTCTATTGGCTAGCCTTTCCGCCTATTCCCGACGACGCATTTAATGCGCTGCAGGTTTCTGTTGGCTTCCGCCAGCATGGCTTCGCGCCTCTTTCCCGTTGGACTGGGTTGGCCTTCTCTCATGGGCTCCTAATTTCCTCATGGGCCGCTACTTGCTTTGTGGGCCTGGGCCTGTCTCATGGGCCAGGACATGGGACCCAACACTAGCCCCCCATGCCTGGGCCGGCCAGTGGTCGGGCCTGGCATGTTCACTGGGCCCATTTCCACGGCCTCGTACCCTTCCTCGTGCTGTGTCAATTTTGTCGCTTCCCAAGTTCGCGCCTTTCCCAGGAGCCAGGGCAGGCTTTTCAGGTGCTGCTGTGACTTGTCACTTCACCAGGCGAGATTCGCGCGCTTTGGGTCGCGTCTGACTAGCGGCCGCTACTGTTGCTCGAAAGACGTTTGCTGGATGCCGTGTGGCGCTGGGTGAGAGGGCAGCCCGCGCCTTGCCAATAAATAGGAGGGCACTTGAGCGAGTTGAGTCCATCCCTTATCGGTAAGTCGAAAAGGCAATGAGGAGATTCTGGCTTTCCCCGCCCCTGGTGGGCACTCGAGAAGGAGTTGGATGGACCACTTGTACGCCCGAGATCCTTAGAGGAGACCGTTGTAGCCCATGCCTTATGGCATGTCTTCTTTACTAACGAGAGTGGCTTGGCCATTATGCTACCGTCACGTGCTTCCCTCCGGGTCGTGGCCTGGGTGGCTCGCGCAGATCCTTGGAGGATCTCCGCGGATACTGTCACCTGTTTGGGGACGACTTTTGCAGGAGATCTCTCTGCGCGGCAAGCCAGGGCGCTAGCCCCGGAGGGGCTGCGAGGTCAGTAGCCCTCCGTGGAAGTTGGGCTTGACACCGAACTTTCCCGGAGTGCCTGGCTTCAGTGCTTCCTGGACCCCGGTGGATTGAAGGCTTGAGACTCCCACCGGGGGATGCTCCCTGCTTCCCGCCCAGTTCGCCCGGTGAAATACCGACTGCTTCCGCCGTCGTTCGCCGGGCTCTCCTAGGACGAGGTACAGGAGCATACCGGGTTTCGCACTACAGTCTTCTTTTGTCTTTCTCGCAGCTTCACGGTTGTAGATCTTGTATTTTGTAAGAAAGCATTGATTAATAAAAGAAGTAGCCTCTTTTGTCTTCAATTTTCGTCTTACCTTCATAAATGTTTTTTTGTTGCCGGGCGTTTTGCCTTGAGGATCCACGCGTCATCCTTTGGGAGCCTGTGGGGTCCCTGTCAACCGTCACGTCCCCTGGGCTGCCAGCGCATTTAATTTCTGCGCGGCCAGGAGGCGTTGTTTTGTCTTGGAAACGCGCGAGTTTTCAGGGGCCTCCCACGTGGTGAACCCTCATTGGTCCTTCTTTTAATGCTTTCCGTCTTTTGGGGATGGCGCCCCTTCAGGAGAAGATCTGCCTATTTAAACGTGCCGCTTTCTCCCAAAATCTGGTACATCTCTGTACTTGCGCATCTGCTGGCGGTTCGATCTTTCTCTGCGTATTTCCCAGTTGCGAAACCGATGGGAGACTCCTCTAGTGACACGGATCACTCCTCTTACGAGTCCGAGTTCGGCTCTAACGCCCCCGCGTCTTCCGGAGCCCACGCCTCAGGGGAGGCTCGCTCTGAAGCCACGGTTGCCGGCCCTTCTCGGAGTCGGGGAGTTCCTCCGGGTTTCGAGGGGGTCCCACCGCGTCGGGGTGCTGCGGCGATCGAAATGGAGTGGCTGAGGGCCCGCGTTGCACATTTAGAGGGCGCTCTGGCCGAGTCGGAGGCCAGGGCCATACGGCTGACGGATGCCAACGTGGGGGCGCAGGGCCGCATATTGGCGCTTGAAGAAGAAAGGGAGCAACTTGGGCGGCGACACAAGGCTGAAGTTGCTGCGCTGCGGACGGAGCTAAGGTCGATGCTTCGGCCGGAGGGAGTGAACTCGGCCTTGGAGCGGAGGCATTTTGACGCCATTAGGCTTTTCCGAAGGCTTGTTTCATTGGAGGATCCAGGCTTCCGCGTGGGTGTCCTAGATCCTCGTAACTCGTCCGCCAAGACCCGTGATCAGTTGGTGGATTATCCCGTTCAAAGTTCCTCTTCCGGCCACCGGGACCGTTAGCTGCTTTCATCGTTGTTGCTCTCCTTTTTTTTTGTTGGCGTTGTAACAGAACTGTTGGCCGTAATGAGAATCCGTTTTTCGCATCGTCTTGTTTGTTGGCTGTTTCTCGTTTCGTCCCCCCCCTTTTTTTTTGCTTTGTGCTTATCGTGCGCGTCTTCCGGAGTTCTGCTATCGTGAGCCTTCATTTAATGCGGCGGCGCCAGCGTGGACCCTAGCCAGGCTGTTGAAGGGTCGCGCCCGTTAGCCGGCGCCTAGCCATCATTGCGATCGATTGAGATTCTGCGGTGCACTTTGATGCCACGACGTGTCTCAATCTCCGGAAGCAGTGCCGTTTCGGTTTCCCACCTCTTGGCTTGGTGTTGCCTATTTAAACCAAACGTCGATCTCTTCTTCCCTTCCGCCGATTTCTTCCCCCTTTATTCCTGTAGTTTTCGAGAGATAAATGGCTGCGAAAGCAGAAGCTTCTTCCTCTTCCCACGTTTCCAGAGCTGTGCGCCATGGTGTTCGCAACACCAGGTCGATTTTGACTGAGGCGTATATAGCCTCCCTTAGGGTAGACTATGCGATTCCCAGCGACCTGAGTTCCCGTGTTCCCGGTCCGCAGGACAGAGCCAACGCCCCCCCAGAGGGCTTCATTACAGTGTACGAGCATCATCTGAAGGGGGGCTTCGTCTTTCAGTGAACTGCTTGTTGCACGCGGTGGTCGAAGCGCTGGGAGTCCCATTGGCAAGGCTTCATCCCAATGCCTTGCGCTATCTGGTGTCTCTGTGCGTCTTCAGTATTATGCATCAGTGCACCTTCGATGCGAAGGCGGCCAGGGTAATTTTTCGGGCCACGGAGTCGGAGGACTGGATATCGCTTACCCCCAAGGCGGGGATCCACTTACGAGGCACCAATCCTGACTCCGTGAAGGGCTGGAAGGAGCGCTTCTTCTTTCTGCAGGAGCCTTCTGACTGTGAGCTTTCGAGGGTGTGGGGCCCGATCTCGGAGTTCTTCCGGGATAAGCCCACCGACGAGGACATTGCAGAATCCTCGAAGCTGCTGTCCGCCATCAAAACGGAGGAAGAAAGGTTCTCGATCCAGGGCTATTTCCTCACATCCGTCACGTTTGAGGTCGCCAGGTGGGGACCCCCTGCTGGTTGGGCGATAGCGGGTCCAGGCAAGGAGCTCCCTGGAGAGACAGCCTCCTTCGTTCCGACTGGGGGGAACGGCGGTGAGGACGCAGCTGGCAAAGAGGAAAGCTGCTCGTTGCTGGTGTCGTCGAGCGACGATGAGGATGCGGCTGCCCTTAAACGGATAAGGGAAGCCGAAGGGACCACTTTGAGGAGGTCCCGGAGAAGAGTTGCCGGTCCTTCCATTGCGGGAAGTTCGGCTCCGACGAGATCTGCCAGCGCAGGTCGCCAGAGGGAAACTGCCGCACCCTCGTCGACTTCGATCGCGGAACCAGCCGTTCGCGAAGTCTGCGAGGTCGAGTCTCTACCTGCTGGGGATCCACCTGCTAGCTGTGCTGTTGAGGCGTCGGGAGATGTTGTTATTCTGGAGAGCCCAGAGAGGCCATTTGCTACTGCGTTTGAGCCAGCGTCAGAGGCCCGGGGGCCTGCGCAGTCGCCGGCGATTCTTGTGGAGCCCATTTCTGTGTACGGGCCTCCTGAAGACCTGGCTGCATTTTCAGAGGTTGGGATCGCTCCTGCTGCTGTTCCGGAACAGGCTAACGAAGGGGAAGCCGGGACGTCCTCGTGGCAGGAGCCCCCGAGTGTTCCTACGGCTGCCAGCCTTCCAGTCAGCCCTCCTCAAGCAGTCGAGGAAGCTGAGCCCCAAGGGGAGACTCTTTCGGATGAACTTGCGCGGGCTGCATTTTCAGAAGCTGGCACCGCTCCTGCTGCTGATGCGGTACGGGCTGACGAAGGGGAAGCCGGGACGTCCTCGGGGCAAGAGCCCCCGAGCGCTCCTACGGCCGCCAGCCTTCCAGTCGGCCCTCCGCAAGCAGTCGAGGAAGCTGTGCCCCAGGGACAGGCTTTTTTGGATGCACTTGCGCGGGCCGCATTTTCTTCGGTACGGTTGCATCTTTCTGGCCCTTTCCCTTTGTTGCTTATTTTGGTAATGTTTCTGATCTTTTCTTCCATGCAGGTTTCTGGTGATGCGGTCCCCTTCGTGGTGCGAGCTGACTCTTTTCGTGGGGTCCTAGAGCAGGCCATCATCAGCGGGCATCAACTCGTCCACGGCGGCCTGGCCCAGATCGCATCTCTCACAGAGGAGATCGGGCGCCTGCGGCAGAGAGTGACGCAGCTGGAAGCTCTACTCGTCGCTTCAGAGGGCCGTGTCACCAGGTTGGTTGGAGATATGGTTGGTCGGCATTCTCCATCAGAGTGGCAGCTGGCGATGGATACTCGTTATTGGGACGGCATCCGCTTGTGTCGTAGGATTGTCTCTCTGGCGGCTCCTCACGTCCCAGTTGGCGTCCTCCATCCAGAGAACGCTGGGGTAGAAGAGGCGTCGCGCCTGAAGACTTTCCCTGAGGAAGCGGGTCCATCGAGTCTTCCTGATTAGCCTTGTTGCTGTTGAGTTTTGAGATTGGCTTATATATTTGTGCCATATCTGTTTTTTGCATAAATAAGAAGCGTCTTTTTACACTTCGCGTCCATGCTTTTTCCTCTCGCAGAGTATTGCTTGCTTTTCGCTTTTGTTTCCGCTCGTTGGATCATGCTTCGTGTTTGAGCATTGGGCCCTTTGGGGCTGTTGTTGTTAAGGCCCTATCCAGGCGCCTTCTTGCGTGGTGCTCGTCCTTCGTAAGAGGATGTCATCACAGCTCACACGTTTCGGGGGCTCGATCCGGTGAAGCGAATGTCGTCGCCAAGCCCCTGGAGCCTCAACGAGGGTCAGCGCAGCGGTCAGGCCGCGGTAACCGGACTCCTGGGTCTATGACTCGTTCGCGTATGATTGCGGGAGGTGTGCCGCTCCTACTCAAAGCGTTATGATCACCAAGTTGAGGTCCTAGCCCACGACCGTTGTAGACTGAGGATTCTCTCTTCTGTTAAAGAAGGT
The DNA here is from genome assembly GCA_025585075.1 of Nepenthes mirabilis. Classification (NCBI taxonomy): domain Eukaryota; kingdom Viridiplantae; phylum Streptophyta; class Magnoliopsida; order Caryophyllales; family Nepenthaceae; genus Nepenthes; species Nepenthes mirabilis. The sequence continues at coordinate 3,053 of JAODPA010032489.1, read as the reverse complement.
CGCCGCACGCCTGCGATTCTTTGCCCCCTAAGGTTTTGTTGGCCATAGAGTGGGGACTCAGGGAGCCCCCAGCTCTATTGCTTTGACCGCACGGGTCGTTGGCGCGTAGCCTTTGGAACGGATCACCTTGATCCAGTGTCTCAGCCTACGGCTGGACGCCTCCGGGCTGACTAACACGGGGCTCAGTTTCTGGGCGGCCGCTGGGGCCTTTTGGCGCGGAGCCATGGTGAGTAAAGCCGTCCCCAGGCCACCTGGCGTAAGGACGGAGTCTTGAGACGGTCTGCTCTGGACCGCCTGGCGCTGAGCCAAGGACTGGTTTTACGGGCGGACACTTGTCCTCCCGACTTAGGGGCAGTTTAGGTCGTTTGATTTGAGAATGCAATGCATGACATTAACCCATACAAATGAATATGCAAGATGACAGAACAATTATGCTAATCAAAGATAAGACTCATGTTCAAGCACTCGTTATGATGCATGCGTGTGTGACTTACCTGAGTCAGAGTCGCATCATTGATAGTATTTTCTTAAGTTGGCGGCGTTCCAGGTCCGCGGGACCAATTTGCCGTTCTGGGCGCGCAGCTTGTACGCTCCGCTCCGGAGGATTGCGGAGACGAAGAACGGCCCCTCCCACCCGGGGGAGAGTTTGTTCCTGTTTGCGGTCTTTCCCGCTGCCTCTACGCTCCGGAGGACCAGATCTCCAACTTCTAGTGGGCGTGCCTTCACTCGTTTGTTGTAGTACCGTGCGACTCGCTGTTGGTAGGCCGCGGTTCTGAGTCGTGCAGCGTCTCGAACTTCCGAGAGCAAGTCCAGACTTTCCCGTAGCCTTCGTTCATTGGTGGCCGGGTCGAAGCATTCGATCCGCAGGCTTGGCATTCCCATTTCCACGGGTACCACAGCCTCAGCCCCAACCACAGCCTCAGCCCCAAAGCAAAGGCTGAAGGGCGTCTTCCTTGTTGATTCCCTCGTAGTTGTTCGGTACGACCATAGCACTGACGGTAGCTCCTCAGTCCAGGAGCCCCTGCGTCTTCCAACCTGGTTTTCAACCCGTGAAGCAGTGTGCGGTTGGTGACTTCGACTTGTTCGTTTGCTTGAGGGTGCGCCACGGACGTGTGTACCAGCCTAATGCGAAGGTCGCGGCAGTACTTCGTGAAACGTTTTCTGGTGAACTGGGTTCCGTTATCGGTTACCACGACCTCAGGGATCCCAAAGCGGCAAACGATGGGTTGACGGAGGAACTCCGTCGCGTTTTGTTCTGTGATCTTCGCGAGTGGGACGGCTTCCACCCATTTTGTAAAATAGTCGATGCCAGCGATCAAGAATTTCCTTTGTCCGGCTGCCATTGGTAGTAGTCCGAGTATGTCGAGCCCCCATTGTGCAAACGGCCAGGGGGATTGGAGATAGTGCAGTTCGGTGTGCGGCTGGTGTGTCATGTTGCCATGGACCTGGCAACTTTCGCACTTGCGGACGAACTCCATAGCGTCTTGCTTCTTGGTGGGCCAGTAGAACCCTTGCCGCATGACGTTGAATGCTAGGTTCTTTCCGCCAATGTGTGATCCGCACAGCCCCAAGTGCACTTTTGCCAGCGCATAATCAGCCTCCTCCGGCGTGAGGCATTTCAGGAGGGGAGCAGAGTATCCTCGCCTGTATAGTCTCCCATTTAGGACCGTGTACCATCCTGCCATCTTCTTGATTCGCTTGGCTTCGTTGATGTCTTCTCGCAAAGCCTCTTCAGTTAAGAACTTTACATATGGAGTCATCCAGTTGTCCCTCGTGTTGACATGAAGGACTTCTTTGTCTTCGGCATCGATGCTGGGCACGTTCAGGACTTCCCTGGGCTCCCTTGCGTACTGCTCTACAATTCTGGCGGCCGCGTCCCGGGCCAGTCGGTCAGCGCGCTTGTTATCCAATCTTGGGATATGCTCGATCTCAAATTGACCGAACTCAGGGATCATGGCCCTTACTCTCACCAGGTACCTCACGAGTTGTGGGTTCACGGCTTCGAAGTTCCCCTTCACCTGATTGACCACGAGTTCAGAGTCACTATGTACGACCAACGACCGCGCGGAACACTCCCTCGCCAGTCGTAGGCCCGCAAGGAGGGTTTCATACTCAGCAACGTTGTTTGTGGCCTGAAAGGCCAGCGTAACGGAGTATACGATCTCCATGCCTTCGGGCGTCCTTAGCACGACACTAGCTCCGCTGCCTGCCTGGGTTGATGATCTGTCAACGTTCAGAGTCCACGCAACCAGATCACCGTCTATCATTTTCCCTGGATTGCTGTCCTCTTCTTGTGTCGGCGTTGCCGTTTCGACAATAAAGTCCGCCAGAGCCTGCCCTTTTACGGCTGGCCGGGGCCGGAACTCCAGGTCAAACTTCCCTAGCTCGACAACCCACTTAACCAGTCGGCCGGACGTCTCTGGTTTCTGCAAGATTGATTTCAGTGGCTGGTTCGTTAGCACGATGATCCGGTGAGACTGGAAGTAGGGCCGCAGTTTCCGCGCCGCATAGACAAGCGTGAGCGCCATCTTTTCAGCGTGCGGGTAGCACGTAGTACACCGGCTGTTGCTTGCTCTCGTGTTCCGCTACTAGCATGGAGCTGAGGGTTGACGCCAATGTGGACAGGTAGAGATAGAGATCTTCTCCCTCGCGCGGCGAGCTCAGGAGCGGCGCGCTGGAGAGGTAGGTCTTCAGTTCCTTGAAGGCTTCGTCGCATTCCTCATTCCATTTGAACCCGTGCGACTTGGTGCCCCTTAGTGCCTTGAAGAAGGGCAAGTACTTTTCAGCAGATTTGGCCAGGAACCGTGAGAGGGCGGCTATCCGCCCTGTCAGCTTCTGGACTTCCTTTATTGTTCGCGGAGGGTTCAAGTCGAGTATTGCTTTGATCTTCTCCGGATTGGCTTCTATTCCGCGCTGGGATACAATGAAGCCTAAGAACTTTCCAGAGGTCACCCCGAACGCGCATTTGACAGGATTGAGCTTCATCCCATGCTGTCGGAGGATCTGGAAGGTCTCATCCAGGTCGTTGACGTGGTGGCTCGCGACTTTGCTTT
>JAODPA010032478.1:0-12401 GCA_025585075.1 Nepenthes mirabilis | reverse complement strand
AGCCGAAAACGATTTATAAGTTTGTTTATATTGTATCGATTATATATATTTTTTTAATTCTAAAAAGTCTCAACATTTTAATCATGTCTATTTGAAACTATACGGTTGCTCCAAGCACAACTGTTAATCATAAAGAAACTTTACTTTGCGTGAAGACTGATCCACAAAATTACACATTACTCTAAATCTAGATGATTAATCGGCAACATGCACGCCACGAAATGTTAAGCAGTGATAGGTACACTATAAATCAATGGTACTTCATTTCCACGATTCTTTTTGTAGCTTATGCCTTTCGTTGTATAATATTGACACCATATAGCCACATAGTATAACAATATACCAGTCATTAGCGTTACATGCATTGTGACCAAATTGAATTCGGTATATAATATTTTGCAGCATCGCATTTAATAAAAGATCGAAGCCTGCAGAGAAGCTCTAAATAAGTGCCCTGATGTCATCGGCAACATGTTGGGCGTCCGCTGCAGCTCCATAGAGCCCTCGTCTTGCAAGTCCAACACAATACAAGCCATTTTCACCCTTCCAATGGTTTGGAAAACTTGGCTTTGGAAGTCCATTTTCATTCAGCAGATAATCGTCACCCTGATGATCAGAACAAACAATTAAACCATCACCAATACGTTCGCCCATATGTGTTAGTCTTACGTAAATTTATTTAGATGAGCCGTTCAAATAACATATGGCATATTTGAAAATCTTAGGAGTAAAGGCAAATTGATTGATACTGAATTTACCAGGAGCCACTTGTTGGTGGATCTGCGGAAGCCTGTGGCAAAGATTATAGCATTAAAAGCATAGGATCGGCCACTATCGAATAGGACTTCACTGCCTCTGACGCTGAGAACTGTCGGCAACACCTGTCTGCCCTTCATATTAATTACTAACAACTTGCACCACAGCATTATTTTAAGTACTTTCTCATCCTTATCTATATAAACATAAATATATATATATATATCTGCCAAGAAGCTAAAAAGCGTCTAAAAAAGCATACAAAAAAGCAGGTGCGATCGTTGTGTTGCTGAGGGATGATTTTTGTATTTTACGTTTAGGGAAATGATAGACTACAGCTATCCAGTAATCAACTTTGCCTATTTGTGTACTTACCAAAAAAAAAAAACTATGCCTAGTTGCGTTGGGAGCATAAGCCCTTCTCAATTTTTTTTTTTATTTTTTTTAAAATTTCTTTGGATTTGAGCTAAATTTAGAGTGCATAATCTTATAAAAACTATACAATAAGTTAGGTAAATAGTAGTAAGAATAAAACTCGTGACCATAAATCTATTTACAATATCCTGAGTCACTTACCAAATGTGTTAATTTATTTAAATTATTCATAATATCTAAAAATGTATCTAAATTACATAAAAGCATCTAACTCAGCTACTATTCTAACAATAATATTTTTTTACTTTAACTGAGCTTGAGTGAAGACTAAGCGCCTGAAGGGGCAAAGTTGTTTGGCCCCTCATGTTCGAAGCTTTACAAATAATATTAGTGTCAACTTAAGACCGTCGACTATAAATTTATCAATTTTTTATTTTCTTTTAAATCTTATAAAATGTTTATCTTAAATCTCATAATATAAAATTCATACGGACAGATCATGCTATTAACCGACTAGGAATGTTTTTAGATCCAGCTGAGTTTTAGTAGGAAAGATTTGAAAACTTTGCATTTTTTACGCCCTAAATGAGGACAAAGGGCTTGCATGCTTGTGCTCGTGAAGCTAGTCACCGAGTTAGAATGTCATTCATGGTTGCCGGCTTTGAGTAGATGCTACGTCCAGCATCAGAATTCGGGCAATGAAAAAGGACTGACAGCTGGTTGATGGTACAATTTAAAATTAATTTAAAAGAGGACTGACAGCTAGCTATGTACTCAAAAGCTGTCCTGACGTACGGAATTGAGTGCATTATATGCTTGATGCCAAATTACCAGGAAGCAGTACGTGTTAGCAGCGGATTAGAACTCGTCTCTGAACTTGTTTAAATCCGTCATTTGCTGCCTCTTCAAGATAACAATGTCTTGTGTCGTGATGCCATAACTTAAACGGAATAATTACAAATTTAGTGGTTAAAACGTTTTGTCCTTTTTTTCAGATTATTGGAGCACTTATAAGCTTACTATTGTCGTATAAAGATTACTTTTCACTTTATTAAATTATTTTTTTAGAAATAATATAATTTCATGGATAACAATTCAGTGGTCGGGGATCATAGTTCACCACCAAAAGCCAGTAGGTATAGTTGCTATTGTCCTAAGATGTATATATTAACAATGAAATTAAATTTTTAGTGCTGCATACCTGAATTTCATGAGATAGAATCTTATTAATTGTTCCAACATCGATGATGGGGTACTTGCCATACTTAGCTTTCATAAGGATTGGGCCCTCCTTTGGTCTAGCAATTCCGTACTCGGTCAAGTCTCCATAAACGATCTCGCTTAGCTTGATAAGCAACCAATCCACCATTCTAAGTGGGACGTGTTTGACCAAAAATAATCCCACATGCATCATCTCTCGTGAAAGTACGTGAGTCTGCAAGAAGTCATAAACTGGGTTAGTGCACATTGAAAAAAAAAATCGTCAAAAATGTTTTTAAATTATTTTTAATAATTTAATTTTATATATTTATTTTGTTGGACTCTATTATCAATTTTTACTTTAATATCTATTTTATTTTATAGAAAAAAATATTAACCAAATTATCANAACTATCATAATTTTTAATCTAATAACCCAAAAAAATTAAGATATCATTTTTTTAAGAAAAATAACACCCTAAATTTCAACAAACGCTATATAATTTTTAGGGTTCCAATACATCTTTTCAAGTCAGACTAAATTAATTTTCATAATGTCTCGAGTGTCATCCTCGATTTTGAAAGGAAAAAAAAAGACAATGGGATTAGCAAACGTAAGAATTATACACTTACTGGACTTCTGACGACAATGGAAGTGTTGGCGCCATGATTAGCAAGGTCAAGAGCAATCTCGATGCCGGAGTTACCAGAACCAACAACCAATACGTTCATGCCTCTGTACTCCATGCCCGACCTGTATTCAGTGGAGTGCACAACCTTCCCCGTAAACGTACTCATCCCTTCAACGTTCGGAGTAAAAGGATCTGTCGACTCTCCCATCGCCACCACCAGAAACCTCCCCACGTATAATTCCTCCCCATTTTTCACCTTCACCCACCATTTTCCGGCAGCTCCGTCGTACCTGGCCGCCTCAACGCACCTCCGGTAGAGAGGGTTGATGTGAAAACGGGCAACGTAATCATCCATGTACTGGATGAAGTCTTTTTTGGAGACGTACTTTGGACAAGTTTGGGGTAACGACAAGTGAGGAAGCTGGCAGTATTGCTTTGGTAGGTGGAGGTAAACGCGGTTGTATGATTTCTTCTTCCACCGGGAGGCGCAGCAATCCTCCCTCTCAAAGATGATGTACGGGATCGAGAGGCGGTGGAGGCAGGCCGCGGTGGCAAGGCCGGAGGGGCCTGCGCGGACGATGATTACGGTGGCTTCTTGTGGTTTTGTGTTTGTTGATAAGTCCATGAACAGATCTGGAACGACAAGTGAGGAAGCTGGCAGTATTGCTTTGGTAGGTGGAGGTAAACGCGGTTGTATGATTTCTTCTTCCACCGGGAGGCGCAGCAATCCTCCCTCTCAAAGATGATGTACGGGATCGAGAGGCGGTGGACGCAGGCCGCGGTGGCAAGGCCGGAGGGGCCTGCGCGGACGATGATTACGGTGGCTTCTTGTGGTTTTGTGTTTGTTGATGAGTCCATGAACAGATCTGGAGTTTGTCTAACTAAACCAGCTTAGTTTTCCTCGGTTGGTGGAGAGAAGAATTGGAAAGATTTTAATGGAATGAGCAGATTGGGAGGACGTATTTATATATGAACAATTAGGATCAGGGGGGGCTGCGACGCATGAGAATTGGTATTAAAATTTGGCTGCATAATTTTGGTGTAAATTCCATGGAAAAAGGCTGCATTAGCATTTAGATGCCTACACAATTAAATGGCAAATTGAACATGTTATTGCTTTGCTTTGCTTTGGTATTCCACGAAAGCAGTACAACATTCGGAGTTTAACGATGGACGGGAGGTGAAGAGATGGTTATGATGGAATAGAACACGTTCATTTTGTTTAGGAGTTTTACTGAAGGAAAGGGAGGGAAAATAATAATTAATAATTATATGTGAAAAATGGCTGAAGCTGAAGAGAAGCAGCAAAAGTAAAAGAATAAAAAAGCTACGGATGAAGAGGGAGCAAAAGCACTCCCGTTCTGTGTCCTCTTTAATATACTGTGGCGTATGATCAGAATATATATATATATATATAACAGCTAACCAATCAACAACAGAATAACTAACCAAACAGAATTTTAGTTATTGTATTTATACCTCTATTTAGGAGGGAAATATTTTTTGGGGGGAGGAAGGGTAAATCTATTAGAGAACATTTAGAAAGAGGGAGTAAAAGGGGATGTTCTCCGCCCCATACCTGTTCGCCTCGGTTTTAAAACTTTCTCCTCCATGGCCGTGGGATCAAATTATTATATTATCCTTAAAGAATAAAATAAAATGAGAATTAAAAATTGATACTTTACTAATTTAATTGGCCATTTTAAAAAACGAAGCTAAAAATTAATATTTTACGTTCAACGTGCAAAACAACAAAAAACAAAAACAAAAACACAAAAAGCCAATGTAAAATAGCATTTTTACATTTTTTCACCAAAAAAACATATATACTTCAATCCATATTGCCACCACCTCTTTGCCGCTACCACATACAATTCTCTGTAGTTACAGGGACAACAATCATATGGCCCAGAAGAACTGCACATTATTAAACCACTGGGGAGGTATAAATTGACGTGTTCCTCCTCTACAAAGATTTCTTACTCTCATAAAATGCCAATCAAATCTAAAATAAAATTTCAACTCTACTCTGTAAAAGATATTTGAGAGTAATGAAAATAAAGAAATTATCAAAGAAAGGCCGTCCAAACTCTACCCCGGTCTCTTTGATATCACAATCAGGATTCCAACTGCCTCTGAGTTGGGTCTAATTCAAGTCAACCGACGCTGCATCATAGCCGTCAAAACTATTACAGCACCATCATAAAAAAGATAAGATCAGGGCATCCCAAGAAAATCACCTTAAAGGATGATAAACCTTATATTCTTTAGTACCCCCTTGCACACGGAATGTCACACCAAAATTAATGATTCAAAGCCAATAGTACGAATAGCATAGATTCCATAAAGCACCAAACCTCATCGTATATCTAACTCAAAAACTCAAGGTCATTATCAAAAGTTTAACACATTTCAAGATGCAAGGTGAAATTCCAAATTACATGATAAATAACTAATCAAAGAGTGAGAGACCCATGTCTTCATCGTCACTTTCTTCCTCCTTCTCTGGCTTTTTCTCTTCTTTCAATGCTTCGGCTGCAGGTTCTCCACTTGCAGGAGCTGCAGCAACTGCTGCACCACTGCCACTGATGAAACCGCTGCCGCCACCACCACCAACAACCACCTGCACCAAACAAAAGATTGCAATATCATAGCCACACCCTTTTCATTGACAACTTAGATTACATCTATCAACTCAAGACCATTTTCTCAGTAAAAAGTTTCATTGCATCTATTAATATATCAAGATCGGCAGCCAATCAGTGAAGACATCTAACACAATGCATACAAAATCTGCAATGTATAACTGAGAACTCAACAGATAATCAAGCCCATGGAAATCTTTGTAATCTCTATCAACTTAAGAAGAACATACTTAAGCCCAAGATAATATTTGCATCTATTAATATGTCAACAACTAAAGACAATCACTGAACACATCTAGCACAATACATACGACCCCAAGGTTGTCAAACTCTGCAATACATAACTGGGAACTCAACAGATAATCAAGCCCATGGAAATCTTTGTTATCTCTATCAACTTAGAAGAACCTAATTAAGCCCAAGAAAATCTTTGCAGTCTCTATCAACTTACAAGAACCTTGTTTTACCAGCTTTAATGCATTTCAAAAACCTCCAAGAAGAAGATACACACTTTGTTATCTTTAACAATAAATAAAAATCAACATCAGAATATGGGAGCTAAGTTCGCAACATAACTAAACAAAACCGAAGCTCAATTTACCATCTCACAAATGAAAGAATTATTTCATAATTAGACAAACCAAAAGAAACTAAGCTCCAAGAGGAAGCTAAACAACTTCTTTCCATGAGCATCAATAATTATGCGATCCAATGGGTCGCATCAAATTATTAAATCTATATATCCATTTCATTCCATTTACTTGAATGCTAGAAAATCTAGAGTAAAAACTGTCAAACAAATTTTCATGCGCACGCAAACCAAGACCCCATAAAACAAAGCCTAGAGCTATTTCCAACTAAAATTTCATCCTACACGAATAGTCTTGGAAGCAATAAGAAAATTCGCTGTACTTTGTGATGAATAATATGAAATTCAATATTGTTTCGTTAACATTGAACAAAAGCGACAATTGTCCATGTGACAGGAATACCAGAAATTCAAATACACAGACAGTTGACCACCACAAACATGACTAGAAATAAATTCTCATTACATTTGTTCTGCGACTTTTACTTGTTTTTTCATTAGAAAACACTTCACATTATATAGCAAGGGTTTCTATTTAATTTTTATATCAAATAAAATAAAATTTATCCATTTATTTAATTTAACCTGAAAAACCGCGGAGGAAGGGGTGACGAAAGAGAAAGAGGACTGGACGCCGCCAGAGGAATCGGTGGAGAGAACGGCCTGGACCAGCTTTCTCTGCAAGTCGAAGGAAGAGGCAGCCGAAGCTTCGAGATTTCCGGAAAGTTGATTGGCGTTCCACTGGTCGCCGGAGTTCCTGCACACGAATGTGTACACTCCCATCTCTTACCTCTTTTTTCAGATTTCTCAGATAACCACGAGGTTGAAGCGTTTGAACAGCAACTAGATCGTGAACGGCTCCGTGACGCGGGAGCATGATTTGTAGCTCCCAAAAACCCTAACCATGGGTGGCCGAAATGACAAATTTATCCCTAAAACAATTTGCAATTACACTGACAAGTAAATATTTTTGTTTTTTGTTTTTTTTTTTCTGTAATTGGCCAACAAATACGATGTGGCAACCTATTATTAACAGTTATAAAATAATCAAATATTTATATAAATAATTACATATATTACATACTTCAACAATAACTATATATCTTCTAACAATTACCCATCTCATAAAATATTACAGCACTAGAACTGATGCGTCCTTAGTCCAAGTTGTTGTGCGAATTAGAAAGCCCATCAGTTTTCCTATACGGATCAAATTGAGTGGATCTGGTCTTCATTTTTGATAGTTTAAATTCTGTACATCACAATTTAAAAATAAAAGGTCATAAAATTAATAGGACTCACCCCCCAATATATTTTTCAACACTCAAATTAGTAATATTTCTCCAATTGAATAAAAATAAGCAAGGATGCAAGATTTTTTTTTCGGTAAGTAAAGTGTATTAAAAGAAGAAGAAAAAAATAAAATCTATATTCTGACTTTAAGTGCTTTTCCTACTTGAAATTAGAATAGAAACATTGAGGTATACCCCGAGCCATATGAACATGTCATGAAAATAAAGAAACATTACAAAAGTATAATCAATCAGTAATCCTAATCGGCTCATAGCCTACACAAATACACTCAGCAACGCCCCATTTTTCCAAAAACGGGAACAGAATAGGCAAAATGGACAAAACCACCCACACATCTGATCCAGCCCAGCAAAAAAACAGCCCATCCATCCAAAAGCGCCATTCCGGCAATGTTGCATATTGTGGCATATCGGGCGACATGCCATTCCGGGAAAATCTTGTATATCAGGCGCCAAGCCATCCTGGCATTGGGCATCTTACCAAGCGTAACGCAAATCGGACATAAACCTCAAACTAGCCAAAAGCCCTTCATCGTACCAGCCCAATGATCCATTCACCATCCAGGTAAACTATCCCTACAAAACGAAACCAACCTAGTAAAGATAGCCCATCCGTTCCAAAGAGCCATTCTGGCAATTTGCTGCATATTATGGCATATCGGGCGACAGACCAATCTAGTAAATCCTTGTCTCTCTGGCGAAATACCATCCTGGCATTTGGCAGCTTACCAAGCATAATGCAAACCGAGTATAAGCCTCAAACTGTCCAGGTGATTCAAACCGGTAATTCTGCCAACAAACACGAAACCAGAGTTATGTGAGAGAAAATGCCGGTCAACTAGTTGACCGGCCAAAATACAATTTTGCTGGTCAAATAGAAGACCGTCCAAAAAATCCCCTTTTTTTTAAAAAAAAAACACACAGTAATAGGGCACCAATTAGCCGGTCAATGAATTGATCGGCCAAATACCATTTTTTTGGTCAATGAGTTAACCAACACTAACCCCTTTTTTTCCTTATCATATCAAGGGGCAAACCGGCATTTTACTGCATTGGACCAACATGTCATTGCGGCATTTACAGTAGTTGGATGCATACCGGCAAATTTCCAATACAGGCAAAATGCATACCGACATTTTGGCAAATTAGCAGTAGAAGCAATCCGGCAAAAAGCATTGCACACCAGGCCCACCAAACAGCCAAACTCCATACCGGCCAAACAATTAACAACATACCGATCATGGAGCTCATCCATACCTGGCAAATGGGCCACATCAGCATGACACCAAACCGGCAGCAACACCAAATCGGGCAAAGATCAATCATTAGCCATATCGGGCATAATCCGCATTCCGACCAAGTGATTCAAACCTATAACTTCGACAAGAAGCACCAACCAGTGTTATGAGAGAGAAGACGCAGTCAACTAGTTGACCGGCCAAAATCCAAATTTGCCTAGTCAACTAGTTGACCGGCCAAAAAGCCCCCTTTTCTTGGAAGTAGATTTGCAATGTCTCCGAGACTTAGCTTGCTTCCAAGTTCTATCCTGCTCGGAAGGAGGAGTAGTTATTTGATTCACCTCATCCAGAGTGTGAATAGAAGACACACCACCGACTTTCCTTTCTAGCCGCCTTTGTGAGCTATTTAAGAAGTTAGGAGCTCCAAGAAGGCTCACTTCAAGGGCAGATGCATCAATTATATGAAGGCCCTTTACTAGGCTACCCAGATGGTTAAAATTATAATTCGAGAATTCAGTCTCCGTTTTCAAAAGAATATCCAGAAAACCATAAACTACATTCTTCCCATCAGGGGATAGAGAAGCAAGATATGGCTGAGTAGTCTTGGTAACCACCAACATCCTGATGGCCTCAAAAACTGTACCTGAGAAACTGTCCTAATTTGCCTCAGCCTGAGGAGAAGAAGAGTTGAACTCAACCTGCGTCTCTATAGTTTCAGCTAGCAAATATTTTTCCATGAAATCACTCACAATTTGCTTACTTTCTGGAGTTAAAGAATTAAGATATGTCTGAGTAACGTTTGCCTCTAGCAACATCTTGAAGGCATTAAGCGTTGGATCATGAAAATCTTCCTCATCTGCCTCTGCCTCCTTAGCCTGACCAGAGGCAGTCATGAGACTACCAGCCAGAAGCTGTGGGCTGCCCGACCCAGAATGAACCTGCATCTTCCTGGGGGCATCTGGAGGGTCTACAGCATGAACCCTCCTACAATCGACAAATTGACTATCAGGGGGTGAAAATCTTAGGTGCTCAGGTTTAAGCCCATAAGCTTCATCTCCAGCTAGGGTATCTGAGCTAAAAGAGGCCCCAGAGTGGATAGCATTGATCTCCCCATTTGTAGCCAGGGGCGCTACACAAGGAGTCGTGGCCTCAAGAAGGGGCTGATCAGCAGTATTCCTCGTAGAGCCTTTGTCAATGTTATGACAACCATCATTGCCAGAGGCCACCTTCTTTGTATGATTGACACCAGAATCAGCTTCCAGGAAGATGACAAAGGACTTGGAAGATGAGACAGGAGGATTAGGAATCTCAAAAGAAGCTATCTTCTTCAACTCCTCATTTGAAACAATATCTGGTCCCTCAAGCAGCTGAGGAGGTGCCCGAAGAGAGGACCTTTGCCGAGAGGTCGCCAACGTCCCATTAGAGACAATCTGATTAACACTGGTAGGGACAACCTCCGAAATTCTATCTGTCGGCCTAACAATCTGAGGCTTACAATGATCGGTGCCATGCCGAAATTTCTTGCAGCTAGTACATCGTAGAGGCTTCCATTGATAGACAATCTCCACCTCAACAAGGGTATCCTCCTCTACAGGGGAGGTCCGCCTAGAGTTCAATCGAATCTTTGTGGGAAGAATAGCACCCATCCCCACCTCAACGCATACGTGGGCAAAAAGCATCCGGTCTAACTTTGCCGTGTTGGCAACCAGCAAAAGCGGTTTTCCAACCGCGCTGGCAATCCAGCGAGCCCCAACGGGGTCTAGAATTCGATAGAAACATTTAGAAAATTTATCCAAACTGGGAAGGTTTTATGCTCTTCTTTAGTTATGGGCATCCCCAGTTTCCAGCGCTTGAGGAATAATGTTTTCCCCCCAAATTCCCACGGACCTTTTGGTAAGGCAGGCCTCCAATTAAGCATCAAAAGAGAAATAAAAGAAAAGGAAATCATTTTGGCCACCAGCAACATGGCGTAAGCCGAAGCGGGCCCAAACCTTCCAAGCTATGGAATTAATAGCATTGAAATGTAAGGATTTGCCAAAAAAAATACCCAACCAGAGTAACCTCCTAAACATCCAATCCCTGTTCAAGTACATCAGAAGGAGGAGAGATGGAAGCTACCTCACCGTCAACGACTTGCGGAGGGTAGGATTTTAATTCAAGACTAGGGATTACACCCATCTTCTACACCACATCAGACCAGGAACAACTAGAGCCTTCCAAGTTCACTAAGGAATGCAATCGAGATGGTTTGGACCAACAAACAGCAGGCTCAACAGTAGTCTGAGGAACCGCCTGATTCCCAGACGGGGCAAGAACAGGAGGCTCGAAAGCGGATGGAAGGGGAGGGAAGGCCTCAAAGGCAAGAGGACAGAGGGGGGCTTTGGGCCGTAACACCGGAGCGAGAGATTTAGGGGTATAGGTTTGAGGAGGGGGTGGCACCAATGAAATTGGAAGTGAAAGAAGGGTCGAAGGATTAGGATCAAGAGGTTGAAATGAAGGGGTCAGAGTTGTAGACAGGCAGGCCAGTGCTCCAAAACCGCCAGCCATGCCGGCATCCGAAATCCAGCAGGATTTTAAATTTTTTGAAGTGGATGATTCAAATTTTAAACCTAGAGAGAAGACAGAGTGTCTCTCTCTAGACAAAGCATTCTTCGATTTCAAGGATGCAAGAATGAGTGTATGGACGATGGACGTGTTCAGGGATTGAATGTTTGGATGAGTTTGATAGAGGGACGGCTTTGGGAGAAGACGGTGTGCTTGACGGGGAGCGACTTGAAGATGGTAGTGCACTCAATGGAGAGTGACTTGAGAGAGAGAGAGATATGAGAGAATTTCTAGAGGTTTTTTTTTTTTTTTGTGGAGGATCGTTCTTTTGTGAGCTTATCAATACGCCTCTCCCCTATTTGTAGGAGCCAAGAGGTATTTACAGTGTTTGAGTAAGGTCAACCCTGCTTAGGTGCTAAGGATGACTAAGGACTGTTTGCGCAGATTTGGCGGGTTGTTACGGGGATTGTGAGTGCTAACTATGGCAACTGTGCTAGCCAAGAATATTCCTTCCTTCTTTGCGGTGATGCCGAAGGTGGTGAATATGATAGTTGCCTTTGAGAGAGATCTGTTGTGTTGGAGTTGCCATCCCGGGAGAGATTCCGATCGATGGCAATATTCAAAGTGTTGAGTTGTTTAGGGTGGTTAAGGCAAGCCTTGCCATCATGCGCGGTGCTGCAAGTCACCCGTTTCCAGCTGGACGACTTCAAGTCAACCTGCATAAGCTGGCAGTTCAGATGCTCTGTCCTAGGCCTTCATGGGAGTGGGTCATGGACTGCTATCCTATGGGGCCCCAAGTCATCCATAGGCTTTCATGCTGGGCCAGCCCATTTTTAGTGGTCCCCATTGCTAGCTCTCATGTTGGGCAATTTGAATTTATAACCCCTGATATGTTCATTGATGGGACGCCATTTGTCATTTTCATCATTTGTCCCTTCCCTAGGTTGCCTTCTGATTCGTTGTCCTATTGATTTTGGCCTAATTCTCTGCACCTAATAATTTTCTGTGGATTTTTCTATCATGGAAAATCTTCGACGCTTAATGGCCTGTCGATCCTTGGGTGCTATATGTCATGTCTTGTGTTTTTATTCTTCAATTAATTAATTAAT
>JAODPA010032467.1:0-12402 GCA_025585075.1 Nepenthes mirabilis | reverse complement strand
AAATAAATTAAATCTTAACTATTAAATCATTTGAAATTGAACAGTAGAATGGGTGTCCATTGAAGGAGCTCCAGCACATTCTCCATTGGAGCCTTCGGCTTCACCCCAACAGGCCGCAAGTCTGTTTTTGAATTCTTTCCATCTTCTAAAACAACGTGAAGAGACTTCTCAGTTAACTACGTATCTGTCATCCACCCATCTTTTACCCATGATGTTTAGGAAAAAATCACATCTGACAGATATTTAATAATAAAAAATAAAAAATAATTGAACATAGAACAATCGAGTAACATCGAAAAACCAACCACACACAATAAACGAAGAGAGTTATGATCTTTTTAAATATTAGCTTTATTATCCTCCCAATGATTGGATCTGTGCATTGTTGGCGGATCTGTCATCCACCAGCTCTGTTTTTGTTTTCATGAGGTAGAATTGAGGAAGTTGGTGAACCAGAAAACAGAGTCCTTGGGATATCTCTTGGCATTGTTGCTGAAGTCCACAAAGTAAAGCCCAAATCTGGAGGTGTATCCTGCTATCCACTCCCAGTTATCCAGCAGTGACCATACGAAGTACCCTTTGACATTGCATCCATCTTCCCTGCAAATTTTAACAATTCTAGAGCTTCGTTAGCCCCTTTCGTGCTTGACATCTGATACGCACCAGTCTGTGAAACAGAGAAGAGAACAGAACAGACGAGAGCAGAACCAAGAAAGGAGAGAAGAGAGGAGAGAAGGAAGGGGAATCTGACGGAGGGAGGAGATTCAGTAAATGAGTGTATGTCCTTTCATTCAGCTTTTCTCCACTCATATGCACGTGAACAGCCTAGCAGTATAAAATATAATATAAAGCAGGAATATGTGAAATATTCCTAACAACCTAACAGAAAGTAAAATCATAGGTAACAAAATAGAAAAAAATATGTGAAATTAAGTAAAACTAATTAATATGCTAAGTATATCATAACTAATTAAATGAAATCTTGAAATTTGAGGGGGGCCCGGGTTGTCCAGTTACTCCTTCTGGTGGTCGGTTGGCTCGATGGCGGCGCGGGTGTGGTTGTAGTTACGAGACCCGTAACATTGTCGTCCCTATCAAACACAATCTTGTCCTCAAGGTTGAAGTTCGAAAAATCTTGGTGTAGATCGATGAAAGTTTCCCCCGTTGCCTCCTCAGGAGTCCGAGATTACCAGTGCACTAGGACTTGGGGAACAATTTGATCCTTATGTATGACCTTTCTGAAACCCAACAACTGCCTGGGCTATAGGAGGGGCTGTGATCCCCATGCTTCAACCGGCAGATTGATCACTTGTTGAGCTAGGTCACCACGACAACATTTAAGAAGGGAAACATGAAAGACATTATGAATTTTAGAGTGAATCGGCAACTCTAAACGATAGGCAACTGTTGCGACCCGCTCCAATACGCGAAAAGGTCCGTAATAACGCTTAGCAAGTTTGTTACTCTGCTGATGAGCAGCAGAAGTCTGTTGGTAAGGTTGGAGGTGGACAAATACGAAATCACCCACATGAAATTCTCGGTTCGTTCAATGCATGTTCTGCTGCATTTTCATACGGAGCTGCGCTGGGCGGAGGTTCTCCTTCAAGGCTGTGAGTGTGGCAGCACAGGCTGTTAACAGATTGTTAACAGAGGTGATGGAACAAGAGCTGTGGGCATAGTTTGGTAAGGAGGGTGGCGGGCGGTCATACACTATTTCGAAGGGTGTCATCTCGATGGAAGAGTGTCAAGCGGTGCTATAGTTCCACTCCACCCATGGGAAGTATTTTATCCACAAAGAAGGATGTTCAGCGGCGAAACAATGAAGATAGTCCTCTAAACAATGGTTCACTACTTCTATTTGGCCATCAGTTTGGGGATGATAGGTATTGTTGGCGGTCAGTCGAGTGCCTTAGGCCTTAACGAGCTCTTACCAAAACGTACTCATAAAAATTGGGTCTCGATTTGTAATGATGTCGGTGGAAAACCAGTGCAATCTGCAAATGTCTGTAACGAACGTTTTAGCTAAGGTAAGGGTGGTGAAATTGGTGCCCAGGGAAGAGAAATGAGCATACTTTGATAACCGGTCAACCACGACAAGGATTACCATTTTGCCGTGTGAAGGGGCAAATGGGTGATAAAATCTATGGAGAGAGATTTCTAAATTTTACCCGGTATGGGCAGGGGTTGTAGTAATCCTTGTGGTGCAGTGGTGAGGGCCTTAACTTGCTGGCAAACTGGGCATTGAGCCACAAAATTCTGGATTTCTTGGCGCATACGTGGCTAATAGAAGGTGGCAGCTATCTTGGCGGTGGTGCGGCGAACCCCAGCATGTCCCCCGAGGGAGGAATTGTGATACTCTTGTAAAATTAATTCCAGTAAGGCAGATTCTATTGAGACCATAATCCGATTTTTGTAAAGAATCAGCCCATCACGCCAGGAAAAATCAAGATACTCTTCTAGCCTCTCCTGGATGGCTTGGGCCAGCTGAGCGGAGTCTGGATGCTAACTATGGAATTTGCACAACGCCTGTAACAGAGCCACTACTGAATGAGAGATGGTTTGTAAAGCTAGATAGGTTCCTTCTGTTATTTTGGATAAGGCGTTGGCAGGCCCATTCTCTCGTCTGGATCGATAAACAACTTCAAAATCGAATCTTAACAGTTTCGTAATCTAACGTTGCTAGTCTAGTGTATGAATAGCTTGACTCAGCAAGGCTCGGAGAGGTTAGTGGTTAGTTTGAATGATAAATTTGGCTCCCAATAAGTAGTGACGCTACTTTTTCATTGCCTTAGTTATTGCACAGAGTTTTTTGACATAGGTAGAGGATGATAGCAGCTTTGGACACAGCTGCTTACTAAAAAATGCAATGGAGCAGGATAACACCAATACCGGTTCCAAAAGTATTAGTTTGAATGACAAATGGTTAGGAGAAGTTAGGTAAGGCGAGTACTAGTGTGGTGGTGAGGGCTGTCTTGAGAGCCAATAATGCATGTTCTGCCTCCCGGGTCCACAGGAAAGCCTGTTTCAGTAGTAATTGTGTGAGAGAAGCTAAGATGTGAGCATATCGGGCAACAAAATGCCGGTAGTAACCAGTGAGACCAAGGAACCCACGCAATTGCCTCATAGTGGTGGGCGTTGGCCAGTTCTGGATGGTTTGAATTTTATCCGGGTCCACTGCCACTCCCTGCTTCGATATAATATGACCTAGGTAAGCCAATAATGGCCGTCTGAACTCACATTTGGATTGCTTAGCGCAGAAGGAGTTTCCCGTAAAATTTGGAGGACTCGGGTAAGATGCTGGAAGTGCAGCTCCTAAGAGGTGCTGTATACCAGAATGTCATCAAAAAACACCAATATAAATCTTCTGAGTACCGGCCAAAATATGGCATTCATTTCAGCCTAGAAAGATGAAGGGGCATTGGACAACCCAAAAGGCATAACTATGAACTCATAGTGTCCTTCGTGCATTTGAAAAGTTGTCTTGTGTATGTCTTCGAAATGGACGCGCATTTGGTGGTATCCGGCTTGTAGATCCGGTTTAGAGAAAATGCGAGCACCATATAACTCGTCTAGCAGTTTTTTTTTTCCACAGTGGGAATGGAAAACCAGTCCTTCACTATGATGGCATTAAGCGCGCGATAATCCACACAGAATCTCCAACTCCCATCTTTTTTCTTAACAAGCAGAACGGGTGATGAAAATGGGCTAGTACTAGTGCGTATAATTCCCTCATCTAGCATTTCCTTAATCATTTTTTCCATTTCTGTTCTCTGAAAGTGTGGATATTGGTAAGGTTTGACATTTAATGGAGTGGAGTTGGGATTTAGAGGGATGTGATGGTCAGTAGTGCAGCTGGGTGGTAGTCCCCAGGGTATGGCAAATATATCAGCATAGTTAGAAAGGATGTTGTAGAGAGTAGCAAGTGTTGAGGGCTGGACATCACTGGGAAGATGAGTTTTAGAAGAGTTTACTGTGGAATTAACTTCCAGGGAAGAATATGCGATGGGATGAATGGTAAGCTAAAAGTAGTAAGCAGCTGAATGAGTTAGTTCCCCGCGCCTCAACTAACCAATGTCATGGAAGAGATGGAGGCCGGCTATAATCCATGAAGGATAACGCGAGCCCCTGCATAATCAAAGCTCATCCAGAGAGCTTTATAATCGAACAACACCGGTTCGATAGTGGATAACCATTGTACTCCTAGTACCATGTCAGCCCCATAAATTGGTAATAAGTAGAGGTTCACCTTGAATTTGGTCCGGTCCAAGGTTACACAGACATTAACACAGAAGCCTTCACAATGTAGGGAATTGCCATTATCCGCTATTGTATTTAGATGCTGAGAGGGCTCAATTGTTAGTCCCAAATTCTTGGCCAGACGAGCTTAGAGAAAATTGTGTGTAAAGCCACTATCCAGTAAAATAACCACTGCGTGGCCAGCTACAACCCCTTGTAGTCTCAATGTAGAGGGAGCCGAGTGTCCTTCCAAAGCATGAAGAGAAATAGTGGGGGTGTCTTCGATGGTTGGAGGGAATGTAGTTGTGTGCTCTGGTGCTAGTAAAGTTTCAGTAGGCATTTCCCGTGTACAAAGTTCATCCTCCGAATGGTTTTCATCCTCTTTAGCAATTAGGCACAGGAATTGTTGGGGTTTACAATGGTGGCCAAGCACAAACCGTTTCTCACAATTGAAGCACAAGCCACGTTCACGGTGTGAGGCCATTTCAACGGGGGTGAGTCTTTTAATGGAAAATTTGGGTGGAGGTTGTGAAGACGGGGAAAATTTTGGCGAGGGTAGGTGGTTGGTTAGGGGTGGTTTAGAGGCTGGTAGTTGTGGGTGCGTCCGGTGGCCAATTCTCCTCCACCAATTTGGCCATGCCTATTAGTGGAAGTCAGACCTATTGTACGCGTGGAAAGGGTCCCAAACTCAGACATGTATGCTGTGACAGTGGTGGTTTGCCTTAATTTGTAGAGCGCTACTTCATGATTAAGGTAAGAGGAGGGTCCAAATCGGAGCTCCAGATCACGGGCAAAGAACTCCTAGGTGGATAGTTGTTCGGTCGACGACATCCACTGGTACCATTGAAGGGCAGAGTTGATCATGTAAAAGGTAGCAATTGTGAGTTTCTGGTCAAGTGGAGTATCATGATAATGAAAAAATTGTTCGATTTTGAAAAAGCCATCCCAACACATTTTCACCAATAAAGAAAGGAATTTCGAGTTTAGGCAGTCAAGGATGGTGAGAGAGTGGTAAATCTAGGCTTGCATGTGATAGAAGAGGTAGGGTATGAGGTGAAGATGGGAAAAAAATAGGAGAGGACACAAAAAATGTGATAGGCGTTGGTAGTAGTGGTGGATTTGAGTTTTGCGGTGGGGGCTTCTCGATTCAAGCTAGAGATCGACGAATTTCATGGAGTGTTTGTTACAGTTGTTCTGTGGTGGAGGCGTTGGAGGTGATTCCATCGGAGTGTTGTTGGACGGTCACCATAACCGCCTTGAGTTCCGTAGATAGACCGGTGATGAAATCTTCCAAAGCTTTATAACGAGTGGTCATTTCCTCTACCATGGCTCTCAATGAGAGCACCTTTGATACGCACCAGTCTGTGAAACAGAGAAGAGAAGAGAACGGACGAGAGCAGAACCAAGAAAAGAGAGAAGAGATGAGAGAAGGAAGGGAGTTTGACAAAGGGAGGAGGTTCAGTAAATGAGTGTTTGTCCTCTCATTCAGTTTTTCTTTACTCATATACACGTAAACAGCTTAGCAGTATAAAATATAATGTAAAGCAAGAATATGTGAAATATTCCTGACAACCTAACAGAAAGTGAAGTCAGCTAGCATAGGTGACAAAATAAAAAAAAAAGTGAAACATAGTAGAACTAATTAATATGCTAAGTATATCATAACTAATTAAATGAAATCCTGAAATTTGAGGTGGGTTTGGGTTGTCCAATTACTCCTTCTGGTGGTCGGTTGGCTCGATGGCGGCGCGGGTGCAGTTATAGTTGCGAGACCCGCAACAACATCCTACTCAAAATTATCGAGCAATCGAAACATACCCAAATAATTTTTTTTTTTTTTTTTGTCATTGTGATGTACTTGAGATTTTTTCAGTGCATGGAATGAACTATCATCCCTATGCATAGTGTTATCCTCTACATAACAGTGTCAGATCATCGATATTGATTTATTCAGTATCATAAAATCGTGATTTATTGTCATATCGGCTAATGGTAATCTATATTTGCATTCATGTTTTGATTCAAATATTTATTGTATCCGATATATTTAATATAAATATGTCTTACCCGATTTGCAAGCGAATCTGAAGGTGTTCATTGGGATTGAAAATGGGAAGAAGGGTTTACATACTTGATAGCGGCCAGCAAGCTCTCAAGGTAGTCATGGTGATACTTGATCCTCTTCTCATCCTTCAAAGCATCCTTGATAGGCACAAGTGGGTAGTTTCCATCATCCATCCCTAAAACAACCATGGAAACACCTAACCATACTTAGCTTTTCAAACATCATTTCATCTCGAACTTAAAAAATAACTGTTCGATATATAAAGATTTTATTATATACATAGTTTGAAAAAAAATCAAAGTATTTTAAGTCTATTATATGTTAATCTTACCCTACATTATATAAGAAAAACTTTTTACCATTTAAAACTGTAATATTTAGATCACAGGATAATAATTCTTTTTGAGTATAAATAGAGATTTTACCGTTTTCAGTGATTAAGATAGGAGGATTGCGGTATCTTTTGTTGATGTAATTCATTAATCTCCTCAACCCTTGAGGTACGATGTACAGCCATATGGCATTTGCCTGCAATACATAACATAGCCAAAATGGTCAAGCATAAGTTGAGGTACATTTGGGGAAAAGAACAGTTGGTTTTTGGTTATATTTATGTTCTATTTATTTATTAAAAGATAATTTAATAGAAATTATTTTTTAAAATTTACACACGTTTGGCTCGTGTGAGAAAGCATTTTTCACATTCCTTATATTTGGCATATATATAAATATAAGTCAACAGAAAATATTTTTTTAATCAATAGAAAACTTAAACATAAATTCAGATTGAAAACATACTTCTAGTTTTCAAATGGGAAGCATTTGTTGGAACTTGCCTATTACTAACAATTTTCCCACTAACATCCATTAATAAAAGTTTTAATCCAAATGTGATATCATTATTGATGGTTCATAATGTTTATGATGCTGTTGTTAGTCATTGGCCGATGATTCCTCAAGCCAGCATGGCTAGTTATCGGTCAATGGCTGCCGCCCTGACGCCGTTAATGCGTAAATAGCACCGGTAAGATAGAGACATTTTGAGAAAACAACAATAACATATACAACATTTTTACGTAAAATTTTTTTTCTAAATAAGAGAAAAAAATTATAAGACACTTAATTCATAGATAATTTTATTATAAAAGATTTTTGGTTACAAAACCTCGGTTATATAAACCTTGACTATACAAGCCCGCAAAGAATAGAGAATAAGAATAGAGCATTACTCCTTTATTTTTTTGTGATTTTTTCTTTCTTTTTTTCTTCTACAACACAGTAATGTACATATATATACACACAAATGTACTGGGTGGCACCTATTCTGTAGAACAATCGCGTACACTGCAAAGCCTGCCATCTAATTTGCAAAGTTGCCTTTTTGCCTTGAATTTTACAGTTGACCTGCTATACAAAGTTTGCTACAAACTCTGAAAGGTCAACTACCTGCTTTGCTACATGCACTAACTTTACAGGAAATTTTCGACGCATGCCAGATTTGTCCACCTACTCAACTCTGCTACCAAACTCACTCTGGCAAATTTTATCACTTCGGCCTTATGTAGCCCTCTGGAAATTCTACTCCAAAATTTATACTCCGGAATTTCACTCCGAAATTCCACTCCAATTATCTTTACTCTAAAATTCAAACAGGTCATTTTCACACAGGAATTTCAACCCGATTATTTCCAATTTGAGAATTCTACTTCAAAATTTCTATTATGGAATTCCACTTGAGGCCACATCGCCGCACGTAATATTATTTTTTATACGGGAATGGTCCATATCTCAACACATGTCTCCAATCAGCACCAATCCCATCTCTATGGCTAGTTGGAAAATCCCATCAATAACTAATTAGCTATCAACCAAAATTTGTTTCTAACAATAAAATATTAAGGTCGGCCAAAAATATGAGAAAAAAGCAATGTTATATGATTAATAATATTAAATATTTATTATCGTTGATTAATTTATGTGATAATTTAAATTTTTTTTACATGTGGCTAATGCCAAAAAATTTTATAAGTGATTATTTTCTTTGACCAAGTTTGACCAATTTGAAATTGATAAAAATCTCTTCCTCTCCCTTCCATGGCGCACTCGGGTTTGAAATGAAATTATCTCTTCCAAAGTTGACCTCAAATTAGAACATCATATTTTAATAGGTAGAGCTGCTCGAGCTGCCTTCATGTGACCCACTTGTGCCTAACTATTAAAATTCTTCCCAAACTTGTTGCTAAAGCCACTTGCTCGCCGCTATCAGATGAAATCTCTTTGGAAGAGTGAAAGTTTCAATGGGCACCCATGTTGGGAATATGGTCCGGATACACACAACAGGGGTAGCAGAACAAATTTAAACTCCTAATTAATCGTCAACCACTAAAATTGTAAGTACAAAAAATATAATAATGCACAACTATTTCTAACGTGAAAAGGCCTTTTCAACTAAGAAAAAACCATGAGATAAGTTTCAAAAAACTCTACTATATAAAATCGGTTATACAAACTCTCAAAACAGAATATCAGCAATCAACCGACATGAGACAGAGTAAAAGGTTTCCTTACTTTTTTCTCTTTTCTCTCCTTGGCGGTGTGTTCTACTATCTGATTTTATAAATGTTTTTCGCCATCTCTCATTTGTCTAACCTTAAAGTGCTTCTTGCGTTTTATAATGACATTTGATCAAAAATGCGTTTCTCGCGCTTTTACAATATGGGCCACTGGGACCAGTAGTCAGTCATTTTTCAGCATTGGCATCGAGTTGGTCACCATTTCGCTAAACAATCCGGCTGGGCGCCCTTTTTGCCAAGTAGTCTGACTGGACGCCCTTCAACCAAGCAGTTTGGCTAGATGCCTTTCGGCCGCTCTGCCCAGTCTTCTTTCTGACTCGGCTTTGCCTAGTTGTCCCTTGGCCTCGGCTCCGATCTGGTCGTCCCTCGGCCCAACAGTCCAGCTGCCTTTCAGTCGCTTTGCTGCGCACGCAAAGGGTGCGCGAACACTTTGTTTTTCACACAAATCCCATACGATCTTTCGGTAACTTTCTATTTGTTAAGATATCCTGTTCGGACATTAGGTCACTCATGTGTGGGAAGTTGCCGGAATGAAGAAAGGCCGGAGTGGTTTTACTTAGCTGGAATGAAGAAAGGTCGAAATTATTTCACTTGGTTGGAATGAAAAAATGTCGGAGTTGTTTCACTTGGCCAGAATGAAGAAATACCGGAGTGATATTTGCCTGGCAGGAATGAACGAAGGCCGAAGAAGTGAAGACTTGCTGAGTGATAAAGTCGCATGGAAGGTCAACTACTGTCGGCCGAAGTACCACCTGTCTGAAAAGGTGACTTATAAAGTTTACGTAAACAGCAGATTTTGCAGAAAAAGGAAATTGACTTTCAGAGTTGGTAACCATTTTGTAGAGCATGTCAACTGTTCCCGACAAGAAGACGTTTTGCAGAGTAGATGGCAGGCTTTGCAATGTATGCCGCCATCTTGAAGAAGCAGTCAGTCGCCCGGAGCACGTGTATATATGTGTGTGTGTATACTAGGGTAAAAAAGAGAGATAGAAAAAAAGAGAAAGAAAAAGAGAGAGATTGCGAGAGAGCGTGAGCTGTGAGTATAAAAGAGAGAAAACTGATAGAGAATACAAACAATCGCCATTTTTGCTCTTATACTTAGCTCTTGCTCTGTTCTTTAACTCTCTAAGAGTTTGTGTAGTAATAGTTTTTGTAATCAACATTTACATAATGAAATAATTTATAAAATAATTATTCCATGATTTTTTTCTTTTATTTTGAAGAGGGTTTTCACGTAGAAATTATGTATTCCAATTCTCTCCTATTCATTTGTTGTGTACGTATGTGTTTGTCATTTTTGTTTACATGGTTTCTCATTTACCGACCAGTGGCCCTTCTTTTAACATATCCACAAGAGAGTGATAAAAAATCCAACAACTTGAACTAAAAGCATGTCCAAGAGACTAACAATTCGGCTGTAAAACTACCAATTATTTCACCTTCTCCAAATCACATACCTTTTCTCCGATAGCTTTTCCGTCACGGCCAAACGCTGTAGATAAGAGCAAGAAAGAGCAGAGTCAGTGACATGAGAAAACAACAATCAAGATCGGAAAACAGAAACTCAGAGATGATGATCGTCGGCTCACGAAGAGTGACCGCGCCGGAGTCAGCGAGCGTATCCTTGAGCAGAACGCCGAGTAGATTAGTCTGGTTGTCCCTTGCATACCACGTGGTGTAGTGATTGATGCCGACGAAATCCAGAGATCCCTTCAGCAGAGCTTTCTGATCAGCAGAAAACACTGGCAAACGATCTGCTACTCTCGTCCTCATCGAGCTCGGGTAATCCCCAAGCATCAGAGGGTCCAGAAACCTGAACCAGTAATTGTAGTTTTGTTAGTCGTATTAATCCGTTGCGTGATTTCATGAGAGCAGAGATCTTAGGGTTGGTTTGTACCAGCCAAGCTCGAAGTCCAGTGCTCTCTGTGTTGCCTCAATGTCCTCTGTTTTGTTCGTCTCTGGTTCATACCAGATCACATCAAACGATGCCCCCACCGATCCTCTCTGCGTCGGCTATGTGGGGGAAGAACCAAAAGACGATAGTGTAAGGCTTTTATGATATTTAAAATATTTATGGACTATTAGAATTTTTATGTAAATTTACTATTTAAAATATAAAANTATATTAGTCAATTCTAATATACAAAAAAACCCTACATTCAACATAATTCATCATAATTGATTGATTTTTTTACCTGGTTTGAAAGGATATGAATTTGGATCTATTATATTTTGATATGATCTATCCTTAAAATAATATATAACTAACGCTATGTTTTATTATCGACTGTATTTCATTTCATTCATACAATTATTTTATTCAAACATCATATCTAGTAGATTACATAATTTGAATGTCTATTCAAAATAACCCAAACCCAATATAACTCAACATGACCCAACATAAATTAGTCTCAATTTACCTAGTTTAACTCAGCTTAGATTGAGTTTTAATTTAGGCAAATCGTGATCGAATCCAAGCCAAACCTGATCTCAATACGTGCATGCCTGGACACACCATCTATAGGTTCAATATAACACATAATATCCACTTAACCCTAAGTTTTATTATGCAAAGCTGAAATTCAGCATTTTATTTCAATTGAACATCATGCTTAGTATAGTCTAATTGAATGTATTTGGACACATTATGCGGTATAACTTAATTGATTAGGACTATACTTATATTATTATTATTATTATTTACGCTATATAAGGGGAAAAAACGAAAACGGTTAGGGTTTGAATTTTGGAATACCCTAGACTATTATATATTTATCATTAACCCACAGTTTTTTAAGGTGGATTTGATATATATATATATATGTTTAAAGAATTGCATTGGTCATGGGTTTGGATCGCCCCGCCTAAACCCAAGTCATTGTCATCCTTATTCTCGGGTGCTACATGAAATTGAGTAGATAATTATTTCAACATGTATACGTACCTTGTATTTTTTCTTGTAAATATTGAAAACGGTAGCGTGGGAGAGAAGCATGTTGTGAGCGACAATGTAAGGTTCGGTGGCAGAGTTTCCGGCCCTGCAGTAGAGGTGGAGGAGGACCGAACACCGCCCCGGTGCAAAGATTCCGACATCATAGCCTTGAATTGCAACCGTGTGGGGCTCATTGAACGTGATCCAGTGCTTAACCCGGTCCCCAAACTTGTCAAAGCATGTCTCGGCGAATATGGCAAAGTCATTTCTAGGCACAACCACAGGCGGCATGGTTGTCAAGCAAAGGTTAACCCACCACCCTAAGATATTATTAAAAATGAATTATTAAGAGTGTTTAAATTACATGATTTGGGAGCTTAGCCATCCGTTATATCTGTCTTGTAGGCTCTGAGGAAGATCCCAGTGGTACAGTGTCACATATGGCTCAATTCCTGCCAGATAATATTGAATGCATTTAATAAAGAGTAGCTTTTTTTTAATGAGTAGTTGTTTTATTTAATTTTATTAGTGGGCTAAAGTGAAAATATCACTGACTTTTTTTTTATTATAAAAAGTATATATTTAGTGATTAT
>JAODPA010032456.1:0-12403 GCA_025585075.1 Nepenthes mirabilis | reverse complement strand
TAATCTTAAATTTTAAAATCCAAATTGGATTCCAAATAACAGCATAGGCGCACCTCAGGCGCCGTCCCAAAATCCCGATCATTCTCCAAAATTTTAGAATATTTTAATTTACTTTCACCAGGTCCGAAATACTCAAAATCACAATTAACATTAAAATAATCCAATTGGGATCCGAAATATTACAAAACCGGCATAGGGAACCAACCCGACTAATCAACCAAGTATTTACAACTAAATCATCAAAACATCCATATCAGTAAACATCAGCATACCGGCAAAACACTTACGTTGCCAATCAGAATCATCTGCCAAATAAGGTAACACTCCGTCTGGCCATAATGGTCCGATTGCTATGGCTTTGATCAATGGTCAGAGTTTCTTGCTTCCGGCATATTGCATTTGAGATTAATTTTTTCACTTGGATTACATCCTTCGGAGCCAATTTATTAAAAGTTCATTGGTTACGCTCGTGCCAAATATAGTAAACGGATGCTGCCAGAGTGAGACGGTAGGAGATTGCTTTAACATTCTTCCCCTTCCATTTGTTTGCTGCCCAGATGATATTAGCTTCCAGTCATTAAACGGCTAGAAAAGCCCTACGCGTCGGCATAGAATCTTCCACACATCAGATGAAAAGGACATAAAAAGAAAAGATACTCATGATTCTCGCGACCATATTTACATAGAATGCAGGTTTGAGGTTGATTAATGAATGAGCTGATATGGTCCAGGTTGCTAAGTCTTTGGCATATAACAAGTCAAAGGATAAAAGCATGGGCCGGAATATGATTGAAGCCCCACACTAGGGAGTACCAGATCACTTTTCCTTTGGGTTTCTGAAAAAGAGTATATGCCAACTTAGTGGAAACATTTCCAGACTAGCTATTGATCCTCTTGATTACATCTCTACAGGTGGAATTGGGGTTGTATTTCAGCATATGTTCCATGATATCTGCTACTTCCATGTCAAAAGGGTTTGGCCATTGCCATTTACCTTGATGGATAATCTCCCTGACTTTTGCGTCCTCAGGTAGACCAATAATGCATCTCAATCTTTCAGAGTAGCGGTCACAGTGTGGGCCAAAAGGATGTCAATTATCGGTCCATAGGAAGGTTTTCTCACCATTACCAATATGGTGGTATATCTGGGAGCGCAGGACCTGACGAAGCTTCATGAGTTTCTTCTAGCTCCATGTTACTAAATCCGGGATTTTAAGTGTCCAAATACATCTATCTTTTATGCGATAAGCGTAGTTCCATACTGACCAAACAGAATTCGAGTCCTTCGTGATTATCCTCCAAAACTATCTGCAGATAAAGGCTGTGTTGGCAACTACAAGGTTTTTTTATACCCAATCCTCCTTCTTCCTTAGTAGTGCATACATCCCCCCATGCAACCTTTGCCGCAAATTTTCCATCAGTGGAGCCATGCCATAGAAACTTTTTGATATACCTCTCAATTGTCTTTAAAATCTTTTTCGGTAATATGAATATGGATGCCCAGTATGAATGGATTGTAGATAGAATAGATGAAATCAGTTGAAGTTTGCCACCAAAGGAGAGCCACCTATTCTTCCAGGAATTGACTCTCTTCGACACTCCATCCAGCAGGTGTTAGCAGTCTTTTGTAGAGAGTCAAGTGGTGATAAGAGGGAGGCCCATGTACCTCAGTGGAAGCTTGCCCCATGTATAGCCTATGATGTTCTGGATATCCTGACATAATTTCTCATTATCAGAGCAAACAAAAATTTCACTTTTGTCCTGGTTTGCCTTTAGGTCTGATAGCCAAAGGGGGAGATTGCTAGGATTATTTTTAGTTGACATATTCCGTGACCATGTCGGGTTATTTACTTAGTCTATTGTCGGCACGTTCGGTAATTGCATCAATATATCGGCTTGAAAGATTCTCATCCGTGTCGGTTTGGGTGAAGACTGTTAGCTATTTTGGATGACTATTTATATTATATCACTCTAAGGTCATATGATGTACCATGGAGCTCGGGGTATACTCTAGTCTCTATATTTTAACTCCAAGCCGGTAAAATACTTCAAGATAATTCATAGGTGTGTGTAGTTTTTTATTTTTTTTAATGTAAGTTTACTTACTTACAAAAAAAAAAGATTCTCATCCCTGTCATGCTTGAAGGCCGTCATCGTCACATCTCAGCATTCTCGCCTCCTATCTTCTGTTCCGTCCTTCCCCAAACCCTATGCCGGTTTTTCGCCAGAGGCACCACCAAGGCACCCTGCGCTTAATGTTGCCCGAGGTGCCATCGAGGTGGTTTTCCAGAACCGGTGCGCTCGATGAGCGCCTGAGGCACCAACGAGGCCCGTTTTCTAGAACTGGGGCGCTTGATGCAAGCCCAATCTACGCTCGAGCGCCAAGTCACCAACACACCAAACCCTATCCGGCACTCGCCGCACACTTGAGTGACACGACTCTATTGTCTCCAACGGCTCTTTTTTTTTAAACCCTGTTTTGAGACTTCTATATATTCTCGTCTTATATTTTAAACCAGAGAGACTTCTGCAGGCTTTTGAGGAGCCTCTTCTCTTGAAAATCCTTTCATATTTGTACTTCATAAATCAAGAAAACTTTATTTCAACCATTGTGCTCTAATTGACAAAGTTTTCTCTCCACGTTGTGCTTTCTCTTCTCCCGCTTGATAACCTTCGTGGTGACGTTGGTAGCATGGACATTAGGTTCCAGTCGTGTTTGGCAATTCAAGTGGCTTAAGAGAAAAGATTGATGTGAAGATCGGAAGGTGTTCGGTTTCATTACTGTGGGCAAGTCCAATGAGTTCCTTGGTAGGGATCATAAGACGGAAGTAAGTCCGTTAGATTAGCACGTCGTTACCACCCGATCTATAAGTTGATTTTCATAGTGTATTTCTTCCCTTACTGTTGAAACCCAAAGAATTTTTTTTGATTACCGTGGGTATTAAGTTTTTTCTTCGTCACTAAAAATTGTCTCTTTTTATTATTATTCATTGTCATATACTTTTGATGCATGTTATTACTCATACCATTTAGATACAAATATTCTTTACGTGTATTAAATATTTAATTTTGTACTACTTATACGAATCTTGCACGGGATTGAAAATTTGTTGTGTACTTTGGGACGAAACATCGTTTTTACGTTGTCTCAGCCATTTTGTGGAATGGAGTATATAAACTCTAAACCCAAAATGGTAAGTCGGTAACACGGATGTGGAACGTGGTCCACCTGAAGCGCTACTACCAATGAAGACCCAAATAGGTCATCTGTGTGATCTAAAGTGTGCATGTAACATACATTGTGATTAATACAGGATATTCTTTTTCATCTGCACATTGTTCTATGCTTTTCTTGTCTTTCTTTTTGTTTCCATGTGAATACTTATTTGTAGTTTATACAAAATAGATGATCTAGACTACCCCTAAGTCAAGCAAATTTTTACTCTCTCGTAATTAAATCTTGGTCATCTAAATGGCCCGTCAGCAACCGACCTAAACCTTGGTTATCCAAGCGGCACGTAAGCGGTAGAATTAAATCTTGGTTCCATACCAAGTGGCCCATTCGCACTATAATTCCAAACCTTAGGGGGTTTAAATGGTACACATGGCAGCCTCCTCCTGCAAGAGATAGTGCAGTCAGTCTACAATGGTCGACAAATCAAGGCAAAGTGTAAAAGAAACAAACGCTCCGGCTGAAGGCTGGCCACCCAGAATCATAGCATGGGTAGCACCATGCAATACGAAAGCTCAACTCGTTAAACAAAAGTATGCTTGAATATAAAAGCGACTTAATACAACATTAGGACTCACCCTGATATCTCCTCGAGGATTTAGGTCCATCTAAAAGCACAATACACTCCTTCGAGCAGGCAAACTGTGACTATTAATGTTACGAGATGACAAACCATCCACACGAAGAACAGAAAGCTGGCTGGCCAGTGCAAAGAGAAAATGACTAAAAAGAAAGTCGGGTAAAATCAGGAAATTTGACACATCAACAGAATCAGTGTTTTATTAATAATACATCATTTACAAGTACAATGAAGCACAAAGAGTACAAAGAGTCCCAGCTACGGGGCAAAGCCCCTAGGAGGACGTAGGAGAGGCCCTTGTGTGCCCCAAGCAAAGTCAACCAGGTCCTCACGCCACTGGGCACCATGATTCGTCGGGTCAAGAACGTCAGTAGAATGCCTAGATCCACCACCTTGACAATCTAGTGACAGATGCTGACGCCTTCTCAAAGCTTGGCCCACAGCGACTAAGTGACCTCATGAGGACGCAGACGAGTCGACAACTCGTTCTCAAGCATGACTATCTTAACCCGAAGACCCCCGTAAGCCCCTTCGCCTAGGCAGCCCTCTCTTCCAGTCCGGCAGACTGCGCCCTCATCTCAAAAAGTTCTGACTTGAGTGCAGCCTTCTCCTCCTAGAGCCGTCGAACTTGAGCGCTCTCCCGGCTCAACTGCTCCTCTAGCTGGAGGATCTCCTCCTCCCAGTCTTCAATGACTGCTTCCCTCTGGCACAATCCCTTAAGCGCTGCATCCAATATCTTGTCTTCCTATAAGGAATCAAAGGAGTCAGGTAGTAACAACAAAGGAAGAAGAAAGGGAAAGCTTTAAAAAGTTACCAGGAAGATATTTTGTTGCTTCCTTCCTGATCGGCCCCGTGACTCAGGACTTGCTGGTGAGGAACTTGGAGTAGCCTCCTCCTGAGCCCACTCCACAGTGACTTAGTTGGCAGGCTTCGGCGGCAAGAAGCCCCGGATGCTTGAAGCGACGGCTTCCTGAGCCAACTCTATGATAATGTCAACCGCTTCAACAAGTTCTCCGGCAGCCACTTCCACCGGCGGAGCATCTAGCTTAGCGATTGGCTCCTCCAATCCAGTGGCTTCGAGCAACAACTCCACTTGCACGGCTTGCGCCACCAAGTCACTCGGCAGCGATAGTTCAGCGCTAGCGTCTCCCATAGCGGCTCTCTCAATGGCTCCAAAGTCAATCACAGAAGCCTCAACCCCTGAGTGCTCTCCAACTCCAACAAGCTACCCAACCATCCTATAATCCAGTTCTATGGAAGACGAGAATGCAGGCTCAGCTGGTGCAGCCCTCTTCTTCCCAGGACTGCTAGGAGCATCACCGATCATGAGAGCACCGGCCTCGTCGATGGTGGGAGCACCGGCCTTCCTCTTATGCTGCGATGCCGCCAGTGGTGGAGGTCTGATCTTCTGAACTGATGAAGGAGGAGGACCCCAACGAGCTCTCCTGATGTCCTCCCTGAAACCCAGGTGATCCCTCCTGAACTTAGAGAGATGCTCCTTCACCAACTGTAACAATAGTTCAACTCCCTCCACCTCTTCCTTGGAAGGCTGCCCGGTGAAAGTGTCAGGGACCTTGCCCCAGTCCTGGGACAAGGGCCAGCTGTCAGCAACACGAATGAAAAAGAATCGATTCTTCCAATTCTTAACCGACTCATAAATCACGCTGCTAATGTGCAACGCTTGTGGAGACAAAGAAATCTAGTCCTCACTCTGGGTGAATTGGAACATCACTGTGACAGCTTTCACCGTCAGAATCTGCGAATGGGGGCGGACGAATATGCACAGCGAACAAAAATATCGCACGGCATTCGCATGAAGCTGTGCGATAGGAACACCAAACGCCGTAAAAATGATGAGTAGCTCCTCTGGGATAGGGAGGCGAAACCCACTCCTTAAGTGAGCCTTGTATATAGTAATGTGGCCAGTAGGGGGAAAGTAGGCTCTATCCTGTTCCCTGGGCATTGAGAATACAATATGCTAGAGGATGTTAAACTCGACGTATAACTCTCTCATCTCACTAGTGAAAATAACTGAGCCAATTTTACAAATGGAAAGAGCCATGAGATTAGAAGCAAGAAGAGAGACGAAGACATAGAGTTTTTTTTTGGAAGAAAGGTGTGAGGAATTAAAATTGAAGCGTAGTATTTATAAAATCCACCACCGTCAAAGTGAAACGGCACATCGAAAAGGCACGGCAGTCATAACGGACACATGTCGATTCCGGAGAAGCTGCTTTCAAATCGAATCCTCTAGAGAATTAATTACAAGGATTGCAAACTCACTGCATGACGACATGTGGTAGAGTGTAACGGGCTACTCGGAGCCGTGAAACGACTCTGCAGCCCCTTAGATTGCCCGGTGCCATTCTCAACATACACCATTCTCCAGATTCCAACGTTATGGTCAATGAGTCCAATCAATATCGCTTTCAGTTCAGTTCTCCAGATTATCATGTTGTGGTCAATGAATCCAGTCAACTCTCTCTCTTTAGCTCAACTCTCCGGATTCTAGTACAAATGGTCACCGAATCCAGTCAACCCTCTCTAGTTCAGTTCTCCGAATTCCAACATTACGGTCAACAAATCCGATCAACATGCCTTTCAGCTTAGTTCTCCAGATTATCATGTTACAGTCAACGAATTCGATCAACTCACTCTTTCCGGCTCAGTTCTCTGAATTCTAACGTAGCGGTCAATAAATCCGGTCAACTCATTCTTTCCGGCTCAATTCTTCAGATTCTGATGTTACGATCAATGAATCCGATCAACGTTCTTTTTCACTCCATCCATCAGACTCAAGCAACTACAAGTCCTCTCATTAACTTCCTCTTTACAAGCCACAAGGCCAAACACGTCCCATTGTGAACAAGCCGGAGCCCCAGGCCACTAGCATGGGGAGCTAGTGCTGGGGATGTCAGTAGTGGGCCAGCCCAAAAGGAGTAAGTGGCTTAAAATTAATAGCGGCCCAATTTCGCTCAGGATTGTCAACGCTGCCCTTGATCAAAAAAGGCGGCAAGTAAGCCGGCAGCAGCCCAGGATAAATGCGGCCCATGTCAAAATTAGCCCACGCACACCTCAACAGTCGCCTGCCCTGATTCTCCGTGCCTCTAAAAAAGGCAATCTCCATTGTAATGGCAATCTCCCAGAATCAGAGCGAATCTCGAGAGGAAGGCACACAAATCGGCATGCAATCCACAAAGAAAACCCTAATGGATACCTTACACAGGAGAAAAGGGATCCACCTTCTTAACTGTTGTAGCCAAGAACGGTGCCCGCATCCATGCAGAGAAGGCAACGATCCCCACAAAAGGCGGGCATCCTACTTCGCTACGTAAGGAAGGCTGTGGCGGACCATAGCAATAAAAGGCCATGGATAGTCACTCCACAGACACGCTCTTTTTTGCCTACCAAATGCCATCTAGCAAGCTAAAAGCTTATAGAAGCTCCCTACGCTCTCAAGCTTTCTCCTTACTCTCTCTACACTTAGTCCCCTGTGAACTAAATATTGAGAAAAAACTACTTCATACAAGCAACCCCAAACCAAGCTACTCTTTCTACGAGTGCACCAATGTTCCCAAACACTCCCCAAACATTTATCCATGCATCCCTTGCATAATTTTTTTTCATCCTCAAAAAGCTCATTACTGACTTGAGCGTCAAAGTGTTTTTCGATGGGACTAAATTCCGCCGTCACCTAACCTCTTGTTTTAAATTGTAGTGTACAAGATCCTAAGCTTGACGGATAAAGATCGGAATCAGACGGACGGCTCAACCGAAATCTGTTCAAAATTTGAATTCAGAATGGATCAATCTCATAAAAAAGAACATGAACTCCTTAAAAATAGAATTACCTATGGAATAATTGGTCATAATTTCTTATAGTGAAAGATGTAAACTTCTCTTTGGGAGGTTACCAAACCTCTAGCATTAGTCCCCAAGCCTCTACAAATATAAGCCCTGTGAACACAAAGAATATCTGATACTTCAACATCTTAAGTGTGATGACCCAACTTTTTACTACCGAAAAAGCCGTCATCAAGCCAAAAAGAAACCCTACCTTAAGCGCATAATAAAACGGTGGACATAAAATTTTTTCTTTTTTTTTTTAATCATGCACAGGGTCTCATGAGACCGGACTAAATAATGCTGGCCCACCGGTTTAATTTCAAACTTGTCCGGCTAACTCTGATGTTAGCCGGACCTAAATGCCCTGAGATGCTTACTAAAAAATATTCATTTCAAAATCCACAAGGAAAAACACGGAGACGTACTGACATTCAAAACATTTATAAAATTCATAAATAGCGGAGTCTATTCAATATCAAAAGGCAAAATAAAGCTCTTCAAAATCTGCTCCATCTCGCCAAACCACTTTGATACTCCACAAAGTTCTACTCAACTTCGTCCTCCATAATTCTTTCATCATTTGAAAAATAGCAAGAATGAGCTACAAAACCCAACAAAATACTCACATGCAGAAAACAGAGAACATAACATATACATATAAGCGAATATAATACGAAAATCATCATATTTTTTAGTTCGGAATTTTCTTAGTCTTTTTCTTCTTGTCATGTTTACTGAAAACTCATAAAAAACCATAGAGGGTTTTTATCATCTTTAGGGATCGGACGGAAGCGGACAACATCGAGGACG
Organism: Nepenthes mirabilis; assembly: GCA_025585075.1. Lineage (NCBI taxonomy): Eukaryota > Viridiplantae > Streptophyta > Magnoliopsida > Caryophyllales > Nepenthaceae > Nepenthes > Nepenthes mirabilis. The sequence continues at coordinate 3,935 of JAODPA010032456.1, read as the reverse complement.
GGTTGTGTGTAACTCCACAACCTAAAACCGTATCCCCTCGTTATGCTCCCTGGGGCGGGAGGTAATGCCTTTATCCCGGCATACAGGGCCAAAAGTCTTATGCCACTAAAAGGTTCCCTCCCGTGGCCCAGGAGGTATCCTCGAGTGTCACTTCAATATCTTTCATCCATCTTTTACAGCAAGCTTAATGAACTCGGTTCTTAGTTCATATGGCCGTTCGTTATGGTTCAAAAGTCATAGAGTTTCACTTGCTGTCCGAATTAATACATTATTCTTTAAGCAAAAACTCTTTTCTTTTTCAGACGGAGTTCACAATGCCGGAGTTCATTTTTAGACGGAGTTTAAAATGCAAAAGTTCTTTTTCAGACGGAGTTCTTTAGAATCCGAAGCTTTGAGAACCGGAGTTCGTTTTCGTTTAAAGTCTGAAGTTCTTTTCTATAAAAGACGGAGTACTTTTTTTCAAAGGATGGAGCTGTTTTCTGTAAAAAGACGGAGTACTTTTTTTCAAAGGACGGAGCTGTTTTCTGTAAAAAGACCGAGTACTTTTCTTCAAAGGACGGAGCTGTTTTCTGTAAAAAGACGGAGTACTTTTCTTTAAAGGACGGAGCTGTTTTCTGTAAAAAGACCGAGTACTTTTCTTTAAAGGACGGAGCTCTTTTTCATAAATTATTAGAGTTCATAGAATTGGGCAGATAATCATACAAAACCGAACATCATAAAGTCTTTTCCTTAAATATGCACTGATCGACAAATAATCATACTTTAAGTATCAGATATGAAAAGAATAGAATAAACATTATATAAGTTCATATAATATCAAATATATTAGTATAGAAATCATGCATAAATATGAACTTGAAAACAGGGGTGAGTTTCTTGCCTGGTTTCTTCAAATTTGCATTGAACTCTACTCTTTCCTGGGTTTCTTCTACTTTGTTCTTACTGAAATTTCTATTACGTGCCTTACTCTCATTCTTCTAGTTCTTATTTATAGACCTTGAATTTGATGGCCTCCATAAATGATTGACAGTACGAGGGAAATGATTTTTTATTAATGATGATTATTATTGGTGATACAGAAAAAATATTTCTCATTAATTAGATCATTTATAATCTTATATTCCCAAGGAGTTCATAAATTCCCAATTAACTGAACTTGACTTTCTCATGTAAACACATTAAATCTCTAGTTAATAGAACCTAGCTTTCTCATATAAACATCTTAATTTCCTGATTAATTGAACTTAGTTTTCTTATTTTCGGTCAACTATCGGCGTTGACTGGATTATTCTTTCACCACATCCAGTCAACACCTGTTGACCGGAGTATTAACTTCGACTTTATCCACTACAAAGCTACTACGTCTTTTACACAAAGCCACACCGGCCTTACTGAAAATGATTCACTTTACCGGACTTGATTTTCATCAAATAACACTTTGGACTTCTTTTTATGCAGGAAAAGTCCAAACTTCTTTTTACACAGGAATTCTGGACTAAAAATCCGGACTTCTCTTTATCCAGGAAATCCGGACTGAAAATCTGAACTTCTTTTTATATGGAAAATCCGGATTAGAATAAAATCCAGAGTTTTTTTTATCCGAACTAAAATTTTATCCTAAGGCCAATTTACTTTTCTTATTACCTTCTTCGGTCAACTGGCGTTGACCAGATTTTAAGAACTCGATAATCTGGGTTGTTAGATTAAGCATTTGAAGGATTTTTGGTTTTGAAAAGTACACACTTGCACCTAAAGGACTCCAAGAATTATTGTTCAAATATAAATCCCACGGCATTAAACTTGCACAAAAAGGTTATGAACATGCCTCTAAATATTTTTTTATTTTAAAAAATTTTAAGGTATGAAGCATTGATATTTAAAAGTCGAAATCTCTCATCTCTTAACATAAAATATTCTAATTTAACTAGTATTGTATTGATTTAATCGTCGGATGATAAATTAAGGAGTTAATCCTATATTTTTAAGTTTTTATTTTAATTTATAGTGTACTAAATCTAAGTTAAAATATTTAAGAAACCATTTTAAAATCTCTCAGGTCAAATTATAATTCAAGATGCACATAACTAGCACGATCTGTAAAAATGAAGTAATCAACTTGTTTATACAAAATAAGACAAACACACAACAAGACCTATAACAAAGGTCATGGTGAACTTACGAGCACACGTATTTTAGTCGCGTCTCTTAAGATGTTCAGTTGGGGACAACCCGTAGGATCATGTCACCCTTCAAAATGATTGTTCACCAGCAATTATAGTCTTAGTTTTAGTGGTATTTTTCATATTATTTTGAGAGGGACAAGGGTTATTTAGTTATTTCTCTAAAAGATTTGACAAAATTTAGAGAAAAATCTATCATAATATTTGTTAGTTAGAAGAAAACAAAATTTCTTAATCTATGCAAAAGTATACAAAATAGAGAGGATTGTATTAACACTGGTTTTTTACAGTTATGTATATTTATAAATGAATGTATAATTTTGTTGATTTGTATTAACACTAATCTTCAAATTCCTCCAAATCAAATAAACTAATATCAGAAATGATGATATGATATATGTGTGGTTTATTTTCAATTTAATTTTTCTTTTGTTGTAAGCATATTTTCAGTTTAGTTATAGTTTAACAAACTTAAACCAATTATATCAAATCAAAGTATTCGATAGATTCACCTTACCTTAGATCAAAGTACCTGAAAATGCATCATGGAGCTGGAAGAAAATTATGAAGCTGCGCCCCGAAGTCCGCCCCTATGTTCACTACTATATCAGTAATGACGTTAATACCTTTCTATGATTTGATAATTTTCATCCGATAGGTTCTCTTTACAATAAATTCTCTGATAGAATGATAACCGTCAGTAGATTACTTAGGGACGTGAAGGTATCTTCCATCATCAGCCATGGAGCATAGAGATGGCCTAATGCTTATGATATGGAGGTGGGTAGTAGTGTAGACAGTATACCACAGTACTACCCAGTACCCTCTAGGAAGAACATGATTATATGGAGTGTAAATTCCAATGGGATATTCTCGACTAGTTCTGCCTATAGATTATTTCAAGGATCCAAAGTCAAAATAGTTTGGGCTTCTCTCGTTTGGGGACCGCACCACATTCCCCGACATGCATTCACTCTATGGTTGGCAATTCGAAGAAGACTTAGCACTTTGGACGATATTGATAGCGTAATCAACCAAGCCAATATATGCGCCTTATGCAAAAATGATGAAGAAAACCATAATTATCTTTTTTTTCAAATGCCTATGGAGTCTAGAAGAATATGAGTCAATGCGCGGGACTTCACTGGCCTTATAGGGAATGAAGATCTAATATTGAATGGGCTGCTCGTAAACGGAAAGAAAAGAATGTCAAAGTTCTATCATCTAGACACACTATGGTAGCCACGGTTTACTTCATATGATATGAACGCAATCAAATAACGTTTAATAACGCACGTTTATGGGATGAGACTCAACTTATCAACCAGATCACTGACACAGTTCGTTGCAAGTTGGAGTTGAGTATACTTAGGCATAATAATTATACTAAATCCATTGTCACTCGCTAAAATTTAAATTTATAAATATAAAAGTCAAATTGTATGCAACCTACTTCCTTTCTTTTTGTCATTCTTTGTGGATGTTTTTTATGTTTTTATCATTTTATGTCAAGTTCAATGGATGTCCTAATTTTTATATTTTATTTCAAGTCTGACAAGAGATTTGGAGTGAGAATATAATTTTTGTAAATTCATGAAATATCAATACAAACAATATTTATTACTAACCAACGAAAAGGGATATATTCACCTTAGAGAGAGTATTTATTGCCAAAATTGGTTAAATTCCCAGCAAATTCTAATAGATATGGAGAGTATTTAAGTGATATTAGAAGTCTAAAAAGCTGCTGTAGGT
>JAODPA010032445.1:0-12403 GCA_025585075.1 Nepenthes mirabilis | reverse complement strand
TTAATTAATTTTTATCACACCCAAATTACCAAAAATAATAATTTATCCCAAATTAATCGGATGAAAATTTGGGATATTATACAGGCAAAGGCTCGAGACCAAGCAGGCTGACCTGGGTCTGTCTAGCCAAGAACGGGAAACTAGGGTTGTCCCGCTGAAATCCTTCCAACCCACCAACCGACAGGCGATACAGCGAAGACTTGCCATAACCGCCCTAGGCAGCTTAGCAGATATCCCCCAAATATCCCCTAAGATCGCGCATCTCCCTAGGATGGCAATTATTTTTCGGAGAATATTCTGTCTAAGATTGCACACTGGCCGGGATGGAAATTTTAACTTAGCGAATGTTTCCTAAGAAGGCAGCCTCCTAGCGTAAATCTCTGAAATTGTCCTAATATAGGAAGGAGTAACCTGCCGACACAACGGTTTCCATAGCAAGTGTCCGTGATCATTGGGATAACTCAGCACATTTGCATAAGCAGTGGTCACCAGCTGTAAAGTCCAAGGGAGGCCGAACTGCCTCCATTGACTATAAATACCCCTTCACCCTTACAGGAATGAGCAATCAATCCTATCTCCTTAAGTCCCTCAAAGAAAGCTAACTTACACACTTGAGTGCCCCTCAAAGAGCAAAGGAGTCCCTCTTTCCCAAGGCTACTCAAACCCATGAGCACCTGCCTCACTCAGCATGCCACTCCTTGGCTACCAAATTTCTCCCTCTCTCCAAGTCGCACCCAGTAGTGTACACTAGATCACCTCCTAAGCTCTTCTAATCAAGCGCACCTCCAAGTTGTTCCTCGTCAAACGCAACCGCCGAAGCTCAATCCTTTGGTCCATGCTCAATCTCCATTTTCTCGTGTATTCACACATTGTCTTAATACCGTTGCATATTTCCTTTCTTACGAAAAGATTTCTGACTTGAATATAAGAGGATATACCAGAGAATAAGTCCTATCAATCCTCTAACATTTTATTTTTAGTTATGGTGTGCAGGACCTAAGTTTATAGTGACGGAGACCAAACCCACTTTAATTTGACCCGCTGATGAAGATTGGGTGGCTTCCTAATTCGTATAAGAATCTGGATCTAATAACACATCATTAGTATCGTCTGTGAGAATCGACTGAAAGGCCTAACCACCATCCTAACAGAAGTAAGCATGGTCAACACAATGGCTCAAACCAGTGCTTCGGCCTAGGATTTTGTCTCTCATGGCGACGACCCCTCCAAGGGTAGCCGTGTGGAGGAGCGGCCAGCGCATTTCATGCAAGTGCTCACTTTCAAGATGGACAACATATCCCAAATGTTTCAGACCCTCTCTGCACGCCAAGACAAGCAGAAGCTAGGGGCTCCTTCCTCCGCTACCCTCACTTTGGCTTCAAAGTAGAAGAGTTGGAGGAAAAAGCACCCAGCTGAGAAGACGCAGTGGCCTAATGACCTCAAAGTCCCTACTACTTTATGTGATAGGGCCCGATTGTGGGTGGAGGGTCAACTGAGTCACCAAATGGGGGATGAAAGCCCAGAGCAGAGGAATCCTTACTACTCCCGCATCGACTGAAGGTTCCCAGCCTAGGATGAAGCATCTAGCAGCTCCAAGCCAGTAAAGGGTAGCGGCTGCCTAATCCAGCACCTCTCACTAAATTCCTCAGAGTTGAGGACTTTCCTCAAGGTGAATGGAATCGTGGCCTTCCCTCAAATGGAGGAGAGAGTGGAAACAATATGGCAGCACGTGTTCAGAGAAGGCGCTAGCAGATGCTCTGCGGATCTGATTAGTTCACCATTTACGATGAAAATTTGGATGCAGTCATTCCCTTGCAAATTCAAGATGCCAACCCTGGAGCCCTATGATGAGAATTCCGACCCAATGGATCACCTGAGTCATTTTCGTACCCTGCTGAGCTTCCAGAGCCTGGGCAAAACTGCCATGTGCCAATGCTTCCCGTAGACCCTCAAAGGGGATGCCTGGATTTGGTTCTATCACTTGTAGAAGAATTTGATCCATACGTTCGAGGAGCTGGTTGATAGCTTCGTATCACAGTTTGCCTCCAGTCCAAGGAAGGAGATGCCTTGGCATCTTGCCCATATCAAACAAGGGCCAAATGAAGGTTTGAAATGATTCCTGACTTGTTTAACCACTGAGGTCCGGTAGATGCCGAATCTCACTAATGAGGTGAAGTTGAACGACTTTATGTCAACTCTAGAGTTAGGCGCTTTCTTCAAACACCTGGCCCATTAGGACCCCAAGACCTTCTAGGAGACAGAGGCCATAACCTACACCAACATAGCTGCCGAGAAGGCCAATGAGGCAAAGTAGCTACTTGACCACTTCCATTAAGGACCAACAAATAGGAGAAAGAGAAATGGAGACCACGCTGGCTCTTGAGACTCAAGGAAGAAGCCTAGTTGGAGCTAAGAGCTCGAAGGGAGTTCAGGCCTCTACATATGACCCCTCTAACCAACTCCCGGTCAATATCCTCATGCAAATCCGGGATGAAAAATTCTTGAAGTAGCTTAAGTTAACCAAGAACTCGAAAGGAGGAAACCGATCGAAGTACAGCCACTGCCATCAATCTCTGGGTCATAGCACGGAAGACTGTTGGACTCTACAAGGGTGATCGAAGACCTAATTTGGAAGGGACATCTTACCAAATTCCTGTAGAACCTAGGATGGGCCCTGACAGGATAGGTGAAGATGAGCCAGAGCAATCGAGGAGTCAAGTCACAGTCTGGGTCATAAATATGGTGCAAATTAGGCCATCCAATTGCAATACCACATACCGTCTTAAGATAGCTGCCATCAATAAGAAGTTGAGGGCAAAAGTTATAAATGATATCATTAGTTTTAGCGATGATGATATGACACATATAATAATTTTCGATTCTGACTTTCTGATGGTACAATTAACTATCAATTGAAACAAATCTTTATCGATAATAAAAGTTTCCGTAATTTGCTTTACTTCAATACATATTTTAAACTGTGACTAAAGAAGGGTCAAATGAAATTGGCCAAGGGACTCCCTTACGAACTAGACAATGAACTAATACCTGTCTAGGGGACTATCCAGCTGGAGGTTACCTTGGAGACATACCCAAAGATAACATCCTGAATACTTACGTTCCTGGTGGTCGAACTGCCTTCTATCTACAACGTCATCCTAGGTATACTCTACCTAACAATGTTCAGTATAGTGACGTCGACTTCATACTTGAAGGTGAAATTTCCAATAGCACATGGCATCGGAGAGGTCCTAGGCGACTAGGTGAACGGCCGAATAGGTTACTTATCCCAAGTCACTTAGGCCACTCCACACCGACTAGTTGAAGATTTTGATCATCAAGACAAGGTTACTTTGCAGCAAGCCCAATCTAGAGAGACAACCAACTAGATTCCATTGGACCTCAGTGATGTCAAGAAGTTCATACAAATCGGAAGCTCACTAATGGGACCCCTACGTGATCAACTAATTACCTTCCTCCAGCAGAACTCTAATATTTTTAGGTAGACACCCGATGACATGCTTGGGATATAGATCAGAGTAATAGGCCATAAGTTGGACCTCAATTTTGATCATAAGCTTATTAGGCAAAAGTAGAGGAACTACTCCATTAAAAAAATTCATTGTCATTTGGGAAGAAGTAAAAAAGATACTCGATGCAGGTTTCATCAGAGAAGTCCAATACCCAGATTGGCTTTCCGATGTGGTCCTAGTCAAGAAGAGTAATGGGAAGTGATCGATGTACGTTGACTTCACTGATGTGAACAAAGTGTGCCCAAATGATAGCTTCCCCTTACCCAGGAACAACCTACTAGTAGACTCCACATCCGATCACAAGCTACTAAGTTTTATGAATGAATACTCAGATTACAACTAAATCTGAATGAGTCTTAAGAATGAAGAGCACATTTTCTTCATGACAGACCAAGTGACATACTGCTACAAAGTCATAGCCTTCGTGATAAAGAATGCGAGCGCCACATACTAGCGGTTTATGAACAAAATAATCGAAACCCAAATAGGCCGGAACATGGAGGTGTATATAGACAATATGCTTATTAAAAGTAAAACCACCAATGACCCCATCCGTGATCTCGACGAGGCCTTCGGAGCACTCCAGACACACCAGATAAAATTAAACTTTGCCAAGTGCACCTTTGGAATGTCATCTAGAAAGTTCTTGGGCTTTATTGCATCTTGGTGAGAAATTGAGGTGAACCTGAAGAAGATAAAAGCCATCATAGACATGAATCTGCCCAGACCGCGAAGGAAGTCCAATGACTAATCGGGAGGCTCGCAATGCTCTCCCACTTCCTAGCAAAATCTGTCAAAAAGTATCCCCCTTTCTTCAAAGCCCTAAGGGGAACAAAGGAGAATGATTTTCAGTAGACAGCTGACTATCAGGCTACCTTCCAAGAGCTGAAAGCGTACCTCGCTAGTCCCTCTCTCCTAACATCACCAGAAGAAGGCAAGGATCTTTGCTTATACCTTGTGGTTTGAAATGCAGCGCTAAGCTCAATATTAATCAGGCAGCTGTCCAATGTACAACGGCCGTCTACTACATTAGTAAAATCCTGACAGACAACGAGACCCATTACTCGCATGCCAAAAAAATTATCCTAGCACTCGTCCATTCAGTCAGAAAACTACAATCATACTTCCAAGCACATAAGATCGTCGTTTAGACCAATCAACCTCGAAGGGAATCCTATAGAAACCCGGTATGTCTAGACGATTGGTTAAATATGACATTGAATTGGATGGGTTTGACATAGAATTTTGATTGAGGCTAGCTATAAAAGGTCATGCCTTAGCGGACTTCATAGCTAAAACTACAACCCTATTTCTGGACATCCATGATTTCAGCAATGATGCTTAGCTAACGGAGGAAATTCCATCTCAAACGCTGCATGTGGACAGCTCATTGACACTGTTGTGCAGTGGGGCTGAAGTGGTCATGAGAATCCTAGACAGGTCAAAGATGAAATACACAATGACCCTTAGGTTCCCGACCACCATCAATGTCGCTGAACACGAAACCCTACTTATCAGACTCCAATCGGCAAAAGAATGCTCAATGAGGCACTTAATCATCTAAAGCTACTCAGAGTTTGTCGTTAACCAAGTCCTAGGAAACTTTGATTGTGACTGACCTATTTTTAAATTGGGATCCAACAAGATCTCGCCTGCATATTGTCCGTCAAATTAAACACAAACATGTACAAATATACACATGTCACACTAACAAACATACACAAGATCCAAAAGTCACAAAATCTAATGCGTGGCTCCAACATTGTATCTCCGGATACAATGTTGGCACATAGAGATGCCACTAAACACCTTAAATCACACCGTAATAATCTACAGAAACATATAAAATCATTCATACATAGCAAAAACTAAACTCATCCGAATATCATCAATAAAATCAAAATACATCCACATATCCATCTAACATATGCATAATCCCTCCATATATATGTACAAGACCATAAAAATCATCCTCCAAGCCTAGCTTAATCCACGAACTCTACTCCTCCTCATCGAGCTTAAACTTATACCCATCTGAAGACAAGAAAATAGTAAGGAGTAAGCTGAATACTCAATAAGGTACAATATATAATAAAAATAATGCATTATATTTAAAATAAATTGAGAGAACAAGATAGGATTATAATCCCGATGCAAAAATGCAAAACATAATTAAAATATTTTCGGAATACATTTAACTTTCATAGCTTGTTTTTGAGTTCCTTTAGATACAGATATTGCGTTTAAATTTCTTATTTTACTTCTGACTCCTTTAATTCTAAAACATGCAAAAACTTCATTCATATTTAGGGACCAAGTTAGTAGGCCTTACTAGATAACGGAATAGGTATTGAGAAAACGAATTGTGTTCACTCTACAAAATCAAAATGCCTTATGCTGCTTATCAGAGGCCAGAACATATAGAGTCTATCACATAAACCCCCATGGTAGGGCATTTTTTTTAATACCACTATAATATCTTAAGGTATGTTAGAGAATACTACCATCTAAAATACAAATCCTTAGTACAATTTCATGATTACTTTACATAGTTCAAATTGAAAATTCTGTACAAACATATGGATACTAAGAACGGGTAACGATACAATTAGCAAATAACGGATACGAACATCAGATAACAAATAACAAAAACTGATGATAGATATCGGTACCGACAACATATAACAAATAATAAAAACTGATGGCAGATACCAGTACTGACAACGGATAACAAATTACAGAATCTCAATTTCTTATTGCAGATTCAAATATAATATTCTTACAAAAATAGGTACACATTTCATATACTCAAGATACAAATATATAATTTCATATTCTTACAAATACAGATACATATTCGGTATTCTTATGAACTTATTCGGATATATTTTTTTATATTATTGTGAACTTAAGTCTTTACATGATTTCAAAGACATGTATAAATTAATTTAAAGTTTAGAAAAATTAAAAAATTCTTACCACATTGAGCCAAATAAAATTTTATAACTTTCAGACAATAAATCCCTTTACAAATAATACCCAATAAAATTTTCAAAACATACAAAGTGACATATATAAAATACATGTAAAAAAACACCAAATAATTAAGGCAAGCACGTTCACAAAGCTATGTTTCCAAATATCAAAACCAAATTCCACATAGAATCGGAAATAGAGAAGGAAACACGCATACAAGGGCTAGGATTTCCAAATCGATGCAATACTTCACAAAACTTTCAAGTCGGATACAAAATTAACATATATGCATACTCAATATATGAGTATTTTAAAATATATAATTAAATGGGTATTAGAACAAAAATACATGAGAGGAACGGAACAAAAAGTGAAAGAACAGAAAAATAGCATATGGGTGCACTTTCCTTGACCCGATCAATAACTTTCTCAACTAGCTCCAAGTCAAAAACGAACCCAAGAGCCTCAAACTCTCCTTTTCTCTTCTCCTCAACGTGCTCTCTCTCTCCTCTCTTTATTTCTTCCTGGAAAAATGACTAAAAAATCACATCATAGGTATTTATACTTAGACTGGCACTCGAGTGCCTGTCTAGCGCTGATTGGGCATCACTACATTGGAAATCGTGCTTTGAGCGCTCATTGGACATGCTTCGGGTGCGCCAATTCTTGAACTCGCGCCCTGGCTACACCTTGGGCATCCTTCAGGCACGGCATTCTATTTTTCAGGCCCCGATAACACCTCGGGTGCCGTCGGGCTAGGGTCAGGCCTAGGTCAAGCCTACAGCAAGCCAGTTTCGCACATGTGCTGTTCGGGACCCGTTTTGACCATTCTAGCCTAGTCTTTTATATCATTGGAATCTCAATTTTAATTATATTAACTTAATAAATCACAACTATTATAATTTAAAACTCAAACTTATTTATGGATTAACCTTTTAAAGTTTACAATATCGATTCTCGATTTTGCCAATTTCGGGTCTTTGCTCTTTTTAACCCAATTTCTTCCATGTCCTTTTACTTTGATTTATTTATATTAACTTAATTACTCATAATTATTATATTTTATAAATCGATACCTTACATTGAGGTGTTGAGCTCTCTGCTCGCAAGGCATCTCGCTAAAGCGAGAGACATGACCCAAACGTTTGACAAAATTGAAGTAGTACACATTCCGATAGAGGACAGTTGGAAGACCAACTAGCTGGTGAAGGCCACAACTATCAAAAATTTAGAGTAGTACTCTAAAGACATGTGGGAAGTCTAAGTTGCCTTGAGTATAGAGGAGCCTGAGCAGAAAGTGTCGTAAGTCTCGAACAACAAAAGTTGGATCCCTCCCTACTAGAGATACATCACCGATGGCACTTTGCCAAAAGACCCTGAAGGTGCCAAACATGTGAAGAAGATGGTAAGCTAGTACACCATCGTGGACGGAAGGCTATACCGTTATGGGTCTCCACCCCATACATGCAGTGTCTCATACCAAAAGAAAGTAACCACGCGTTGAGCGAGGTGCATCTTAGCATCTGTAGGTCACTTATTGGAGGCAAGAACCTTGCCTTTAAGATAATACGTCAAGGATGATATTGGTAGATAATGAAGAAAGAATCCCTGAAATTTATAAAGAAATGTGAGAATTACCCAATCCATGGGAATATGTCTCATCAATCACCTATAGAATAGAGATACATCACCGATGGCACTTTGCCAAAAGACCCTGAAGGTGCTAAACATGTGAAGAAGATGGTAAGCTAGTACACCATCGTGGATGGGAGGCTATACCGTTATGGGTTCTCCACCCCATACATGTGGTGTCTCATACCAGAAGAAAGTAACCACACGTTGAGCGAGGTGCATCTTAGCATCTGTAAGTCACTTATTGGAGGCAAGAACCTTGCCTTTAAGATAATACGTCAAGGATGATATTGGTAGATAATGAAGAAAGAATCCCTGAAATTTATAAAGAAATGTGAGAATTACCCAATCCATGGGAATATGTCTCATCAATCGCCAACAGAACTGAGAGCCCTGTAGGACCCTTGGCTATTTGTACAATGGGGGTTTGACATACTTGGCCCATTTTTCATCACATCCAGAGAAAGAAAATTTATCATAATCGGTATCGATTACTTTACGAAGTGGGTAGAAACTTCCCCATTGGCTCACATCACCAAACAGAACGTGACAGAGTTTGTTCAGCAGAGTATTATATGTTGATTTGGGATTTCCAAAGTCAGTGATAGAAAATGCAACCCAATTCACCGGCAAGTGTTTCACCAAGTTCTGCTTAAGTTTAGGTATCAAATTGGTCTACATTTCTGTCGCGTATCTTCAAATGAATGAGTAAGTAGAGGTCACAAACCAAACCCTGCTGCAAGGCTGAAAACCAATTTGGAAGATGTTGGGGGCTACTGGGGCAGATGAGCTATCTTGCATATTATTGTCATATCGTATAATACCAAAGGAACCTACTAGTGAGATGCCTTTTAGTCTATGCTTTGGAACTAAGGTGGTCATCACAATAGAGATTGGACTATCCAGCCTCCGAGTTAAAAGTTTCAATCCACTCGGCAACTCCCAACCACTCAGAGAGCATCTTGATCTTTTTGAAGAAGCTCGGGACACCACCAAATGTGCGTGGTGGCCTATCAATAGCGGAACATCCGGTATTATAATAAAAGGGTGAAAGCATGCCAATTTGAGGTGGGAGACCTGATTTTACGAAGCATTGAGGCCATGGATAAGATTAACAATAGGAACAAACTCTTCCTAAATTGGTAAGGTCCATTACTCGTCTCAATAATTCTCCAAAATGGTGCATACAAGTTGTGTGTCCAAAATGAAAAACCAGTCCCAAGGATGTAGAATGCCATCCACCTAAAAAAATATTACCAATAACCCATTGCCAAACCTAGGAAGGTCTAGCATGCATCATTAAGAGTGATTGTGAAATGTACCAAGGATGTCACCTCAAAAAATATTATCAATAACCCCTCGCTAGACCCAGGTAGGTCTAGCATACATCATTAAGAGTGATTATAAATTGTACCACGTTTAAATTAGTAAAATTACTATTTATTTATTATTGCTCGTTTATATAAGTGCTTACACTGCATTGTATGAAATTAGATGATCTAAGTTGCCCCTAAGACAGGTGAATTTTTCTTATCACCAAACTAGTAGTGACCTAATTAAAATCTCAGTCTTGTAAATTGAGCGGTCCAGAGATGGTCAAATTTGAACCTCAGTTCCAGCAATCAAACAGCCCAAGCGCAGTCAAAAGCCACAGCCTGAGGGGCTCGCAGACCAAGCATCGAACCACCCCCTATTAGACAGCCATTAAAACCTTAGGGGGCTCTCACAGCATGTGTGTGACAACTTCCTCCAAAAGGGACGAGCTCCATCAATCGATAATAGTCAGTGAATTAGGATCAAATGTATAAAAGTGACGACTTCCCCTCGATGGGGCTGAGCTCCAGCAATACCACGCGGATGATGACCTTAACTTCACCAAGGCCTGGAAACTGCACCCATAAAATGTAGCCGACCCTAGTGAGGCTCGCTAGTATACGTTCGACAACGTTTTCTCACAGGATAGAGCACCATTAGTGCTGCGACTCCCCTGTGAGAACGAGCATGGCCAGACCCTAGCGTCCATGCCAAGCCTAGTTGTAATGGCCATAATGCCTAGTTAGCAAATAACAAAGTATCAAACAAAGGGATTCTGCATGAATGCAAAAATATCAGCGACAATGATCAAAAAAAAAAAAAAGCTAGATGATTTATTATGAAGGCAAAATGTACATGAGGAGATATGCATCCCCTGAATGAAACACTACTTAGGCCTACTGCTCAAAAAAAGAGACAGAAAGACTTGAAATGACGATCCGACTATTAGTGCCCTGCTATACTGGAACAAACACCCAAAGGGCAAGTAAGTGCTTGTAGGAGGCTCAGCAGAGTAGCCAATGCGCCCTTGACGGTTAGCAAGGTGAGGTTCATGTGCATCACCGCTCTCGAGGAGTCAGAACAGAAGACTGACCATCCTAAAAATAGGTTATCATCTAGGGGGCGGGCCACAGTGAAAGGAAAGCCTTGCCCCACCACAGCCTAGAGACGGGCTCGGCTTCAGGACGGATGTGAAAATGGGTAACCAAAGCGGTTTTTCATATGAAAAGAAGTAACCAAAGTAGACTCCACGTGCATCTCAAGAAGTCGCCTTCAAATATCGAGATGAGCTTCCTCCAATCCTGACTAATGATAGTGTAGGCCCCATGACAGCTCTGAACCCTCACACCCCTTAACCAGTGTGGATAAATCGTGATGCGAGGCATAAGGGGCTCTCCATTTATAGTCAGGGAAGGGTCGACAAACATTAAGTGTTAAAGATTTTCCACGTCAGTGTAATCCATAGAGAATCACCGGGTGCAAAAAATCAAGCTAAAATTGTCTAGACAATGAATCGGCAGGCCAGCTGGGGAAGGATCACCTAAGGAAGACGACAAGTGATGTCCCATCAAATAACATATCGGGAGTTAAAAAATTAAACCACCTAAAATGGGGGCTAGTGATGGGTATGGCTATAAGTGGGCTAGCCTAGAGACTAAGCTCAAAGGAGAAGGAGGCCCAAAGGAACAACGGCCCACGATGCTGCCACACAAAGGCTCGGGACCAGGCGGGCCAACCCAAGTCAGTCTAGCCAAGAACGGGAAATTATGGTTGTCCTACAGGAACCCCTCCAACTCACTAATCAGCAAGCGGTGCAGTAGGGACTTGCCATAACCATCGCAGACAGCTCAACAATTGCCTAGGATTGCTTATTTTTGTATGACGACAGTTACTTCTCGGATGATATTCTGCCCAAGATTGTGCACCATCTGGATGGTAATTTCGACTTAACGAATCATTTCCAAGAAGGTAACCCTCGAGCAGAGATTTCTAGAATCATCCAAATACAAAGAGTAACCAGTCGATAGCAACGATTGCCATAGCAAGCCCCCACGATCGTCAAGACGGCTCAACGCATCTGTGAAAATAGTTGTCACCAGCCGTGAAGTTTAAGGTAAGCTAAACCGCCCCCATCAACTATAAATACCCCTTAAGTATTATAAGATAAAAAGGAAATCCTCCTAAAGAAAGTGAACTTATATACTCGAGCACCATTCAAAGAGCAAAGGAGTCCCTCTTTCTAAAGACTATTCAAAACCATATGCATTTGCCTCACTCACCACGTCATTCCCTGGCGATTGGACCTCTCACTCTCTCCAAGCCGCACCTTTCAATGTGCACCACCTTACCCCCTAAGCCACTCCAAGTCAGGCACACCTCCAAATCGTTTCATAACGAACATAACCACCATAATTCAATCCTTTGGCCCGCGCTCAATTCCCCTTTCCTCATGAATTTACACATTATCTTAATACCCTTGTACCTTTTCTTTTTAATGAAAGGATTTCTGACTTGAATATCGAAGAATATACCGAAGTGTGAGTCCCGCGAATCTTCTAACCTCTTATTTTTAGTTGTGATGTGTAGGATTCAGGTTCACAGTAACAAAAATTAAACTCGCTTTAGTTTAACCATCTGAAGAAGACTAAGTGGCTCCCTAATCTGTACAACAACCTGGATCCGATGACACATCAAACTAAAATAAAAAAAATAGTAACATTTATGGTTGTATAAAAATTATAATCTTGACAATTTGTTGCTAAGTTGTCACCTAAGGTTATAGTTTAGATATTAATATCAGGTGAGTGTTTTGAATTTGTAGATTTTGTATTGATGATTCAATGGCTTGGCGAGAATTTGTAATGCATCTGAGATGAAGAACAATAAGTATTTATGGTTGCATAAAAAATATATTCTTGACAATCAGTTGCTAAATTAATTCTTAAATT